>JAHLJT010000631.1:61177856-61449894 GCA_031308135.1 Acheta domesticus
GGCACATATTCTCTGCAATTCTTTGTGTCATGATTAGAGACCGGAAAAATAAGTAGAATGAAAGTCAAAATATACATAATTATGTAGTGAAAACAGTCAGAGTATGTAATAAATATGTAAAATCGGACATAATATGTAATATTAAAATACTCAAATTATAAAACTCATTTACATAATACAAACTTACATTTATAAAAAAAATCTTATACAAATTTTAAAAACAATGCAAACGTTTTAAAAATCATTTGGAATACACAAGTTGATGTCCACCTGCACCGTACAACTTTCCCATCAATAGTAAAACCTTGTCAAATTGTTATCCAGGAATGTAATTTAGCAGCAAAACTAGGCGCAATAGCAGCCATCGTACATTCTGGAGAAATCTACGACCAACAAACAATCACTGCGGCGTGGAATATTCTCATCGAAGTGTTTCACGACGGTGTTCCCCAGTTTCTTGGAAATTGAGATTATAGGTTACCAAACGAGGTGTCAATGATACTTTTCACACCTAAAGGTGAGAATGATCTGTCGCTGACGCGCACTTCCCGCCTCTGAGATAACTCAGGCAGGCACTTCTGACTGTGAGAATATTCAACTGCGTCTGCACGAAGCGTACCTCGAATAGAGTACGCAGTAAAAATGTAGGAAAAAGTGCTGATGTTTTTGAAAATACTTCTTTTCATAAAAATATGTAAAATATCTAATACAGTACCAAATATGTAAAAATACGTAACAAAAAATCAGATACTGTGTTAGAACGGTGACAATTCGTCAAGATTAAAATTTTGAGAACGGTAAGCAGAAAGACAAAAACATGTAATTACATAAAAATCCGGTCTTTAGTCATGATTGTAAATGCTGTGTATTTTCAAGAAAACGTAAGAGGATCGATGAAGCAACCACTTCTCTTAAAAGAGGATGGAAGAAAAAAGTTGGGAATCCCTGTACTAGCCTATTTAGAGAAACATTTTGTGGGGAACATTTTTGTAACACCATTTTAATGAGAATTTTATTTTATGAGAACATTTTAGGACAACATTTTCGGAAAAACGTTTTTGGGAGAAAAGTTAGGAAATATGAGGAATATGAGAGAAAACATTTAGAGAAACTGTTGTTTTTATGCCGCATCTTACTCTTGGATACAATGTTGAAATACTATTTAACTTATTTAACGTGCCCTTCGGAGGGTATTTTCATGTTAAAAAAGGTTTATTTATTTCTTGGAAGTACGTAACAAGATAAAACTTTAACTTCTGTAGTCTGGCTCGTCCATTTTAGAGTACAGAAAGTTACTGAACCACAGGGAACGCAGAGCAATGAACCTTGTGCCTCTCTCAACAATTATTCAGATTTTTTAAAAAGTTCACGACATCATTTAAAGAACTGCAATTTAATGAAGTTATGCAGAAAACTTGCAAGCCAGTATATTCAGTGTGTTTGAAAAATGGCTTCGAATAACTTGAAATGTAGAGCAGAAAGGATCCACCCCGCAAATGGGACATGTGTGGGATGAACATTTACGCACAATTCACATGCGTCTTTCTTAAAATAATCACTAACATCTGTCATGTTGGAAAGGGATTCTGGAGCTCAAGAAATCGTGTGCAGATGGTAAATTCTCCCCATACGTCAGATACAGTTTTAGTGTAAATAAATCAAATCATGTTCATTTTATGCAATTTGTTAACAAAATACAGTAAATGTGGTTTAGCTCTTCAACCTCCGAAGTTCGACCTCCTGTATTTGTATTTAACAACACTCCTCTGACACGTTATTTTTGCTTCGCTACAAATAACATCACATTCACACGTTTTCTCGAAGAGGAAATATCAAATGCTTTCAATAGAATGATTGCAACTCACGGAATGAAATAAACAACAAATGGCAGATAAGCTTTTATTCTATTACTTTGAAGGCAAAATTAACATTTTGTATTTAATCTACAAAATATGTTAATAAGAGCAAATTGTATCACATATTTTTTCTCTCTATTTTTTCTTTATTCACAATTAGTTCTACAGGAACTGTACTGCATATTGGACGCACTTCTTTTCATTCAATGAAAAAATTACGAAATTTGATTGAGCACCGATTTGGTTAGTCAGCCTTCTTTCTAAAGGTAAACCTTAGTGTTTTAAATGTATTTTACTATTTTCTAAATATCAGAGGTTTAAAAGTCTTATTGACAATACATGTCAGTATACTTTATTGTGTTCGGGCGAAAAATATAAAGGACAAATTTAAGCAATTTTCTGGGAAATATTGCAAATGTCACAGGGACTTCATGTATAATACTCCCAAAAACTAAAATACCTCAATGATCTTAAACAGATTTTGATGGTATAGTTATCATGCCAATATTAAAATTTTGTTTAATCTACAAAATCAGTTAATAAGAAAAAATTGTAACACATCTTTTTTCGCGGATTCAAACCCGGTTCCAAGTTCACGTATTCAAACCCAGTCAAAATCGGGGTATTTTTGGAATGCCAAAAATCGGCGGAATGAATGCGGACGCTTGTCGGCGTGTAAAACAGACCCCAGGAAAGGCTGATCCTTGCAAAATTAAATCCTCTAGCCATTTAGCACCAATTAGAGTTTCGATTTAAATTACTGAATAAGATTGTGGATATCTGCCTGCGCTATCTGTTATTCAAATCAAATGCCAAAATTGGCGCACTAGCGCCCCTAGGGTAAGTATTTTAAATGTAATATACTATCATGCCAGACTTATATTTGAATAACAACAGAATAATGCTTGATAATTTCTGGTGTTAACAATTCAGCAATTTCTAATTAATACTTACCACACACAGAATATAAAGAAATTATGCATGCATTCCCAGTAGAAATTCAAATTTGACCTAATTATATGATGCAATAAAGATCGTCACTAGAATACAAGAACTGCTTCAACCAATCACACGCATTCGTCTCAAATATGAAAGAACACTTTTCATTTCGTCACACCCACGTGATGCAACGGCAAGCATACGTTCCAACTATCTCTACACGCTCCCACCACCGCTCTACCTTCGCCGCACAAAACAGCGCTCTCGACCATACACGTGCTATTCTGTAGACACACAAAGAGAGTAATAACTGCTTCACAGAACGATGTATCATTCCAGATCCCACTCAAACTTTCCCTTTGTGCTCATATAATTGCTGATAGAAACGCTCTCCCAGCGAGCTACAGACGACTTCGTACTAACGAGTGCGGAAACGAAGTCGGCGACGTAGGAAACGCCGTTGCGATTTTTTTTTTCTGGAAGAGAACTTTCGGGCGGTGTCCTGCGGACCGGAAGTCGGTTCGCCGAAGCGCGCGGGCGCCATATTGCCTCCTGTACACGGCCTCCTTCTATATTATTTATTATCGTCACCGGATTCGCCCACTCGTAACATAACACGTCCTCCCCTCCTGCGTGTGCAGGGAGAGATGAGACCTGCGCGAGAGCGGTGGAAAGGGAAAGGGAGGAGGCAAGTGAAGGGGGTACAAGGGCTCGGAGAAGACGAGCCGCGACTAAATGACTGCACGCGAGTTCTCCCCCCTGCGCCTCTCGGTACGATGGTGCACTGTGATCCGAAACGCCGGTTTGGTTGCAATTAAGCCTGAATTGATTATAGATTTTAGCGCAGTTATTTCCACTTTTATTCCCTAGTAATTAATCTATTAATCATTTCGATGGTTTCGGTTGAAGGTTTGTGGAATTTCAAGGTATGGAGTAAATATATTCCTCACAATGTATGTCTGGAATTGTTATATATTAGCTTCAAATATTAGCGAGTCATATTTCAGAGATTATTTCATTATTATAAGAGATTTTCACAGAATAATAAAAAGAATAAAATTACAAGATTAATTCAAATGTAATTATATCATTTGAGAGAACCAACCTGCAGTGAGAGAAGGGGAAACATGATTTTTTCTAAAGATAAACGATTTGTATTTTTTTAAAAATGTTAAAAACATTGGCGATTCGGAAATTCTCTGTAAAACTTATGTAATTAGTATCTTTTCTGTATCCTTTGAAGCGGCATATTCGTGGTGTCTTGGATTACAAAACAACGATCAGGTCTCCATCTGTGGGAATATTTCATTGAGGATGTATGAGGAGACGCTGTTTGAAAATAAACTCAAGAATTATTGGAACAATGTGAAAGAATAAAAATACTTCAAATGTCTATACTTTAAGGAATTTACTTCAAACACTTCATTTAACTGTGACATTTGTCAATAAAATAATGAAATTCAAGTACACCTTACTATTTTCTGTATTTGTATCGTAAGTTTTTGGCATGAAAGACAAATAATTATTGAGGGAAACTAAATATATTAATTTATTACAATCGAAATTACAAGTCAATCGGTTATAAATAGAAATATAATAGTGCATACTATAATACTGCATATTATAAGGTCGGTATCAGAGGGTTTATAAACGTTGGCAGTTGCAATTGTGCAACCCGGTAACAGTCATTTTGGAACATGAAACCATTGTCTGGTTTAATATGAGAAGGAATTACAATATCCCAGGACTTCGAAGCTCCATCGGCCTTTCTCAGTCTCGCGGCTTCATCCACTGTGCGGCGGCGGCGGCGGGGCGGCAGGATGAGAGAGGGTTGAGTGAAATATGAGCTCGGCAATACACCGTAAACAGTTGCCCGCCCGCTCCTCCGCTGCTGCCAATATAACGGTCGGTTAGAGCCCGCGCCTCCCTCGCTCGCTTCGCAGATTCAGCCGCTCTCTCGCGCCCCCGCCTCGCCCTCGCCAACGCCCTCGCCCGCCCTCCTGCCTCTGTCCTCGCACTCAGCCCTGGCCACCGCCCTCGCCCCATTCGGCTCTCCTGCTCCCGCTCTTCCATTCGCCATTGCCCTCACTCTTCTCTTGCCCTCGCCATCAATTTGTCCTCGGCCTGAACTTGTCCTCGCCCTCGTCTTGCCCACGCCCTGGCCACCCTCACCCCCGCCCCTTCCCCACCCTCACCGCGGTATTGCCCTCGCCCCTCCCCCGTCCCCTCCCTGCCTCACACGCACTCTCGCCCTCGCCATCGACCTCGCCATCGCCCTCGCCATCGCCATCGCTCTCACCATCACCATCGCCTTCGCCATCATCCTTTCCCTCGCCCTCGCCATCGCCCTCGCCCCGTTCTCGCCCTCGCCCTTTTCTCGCCCTCGCTCCGGCGGCCCTCAGCCAACTTCCCCGCTCGCGCACTCGTCTCACCTTAACCCTTCCTCTACCCTGCCTCCTCCCTTGCCACCGCTCTCGTTTCATCCTCACTGCTACCCTCACCATGCCTAGATCCTTTCCCTCACCTTAGCTTACATCTCCCCACTCTCGACCTCGCGCTCGCTCCTGCCACCATCCTTCTTCTTACAATCGCTCCCGCCTCCGTTCTCGACCTCATCATCGATGCGCCCTTAACTCTCTTTCGCTCCTGCTCTGGCTTCCATCTTCGTTCTTGCCGCCTCCTTCCACATCGTTTTCACCATCGCGTTCGTTTCCGTCGTTTTTGGCCCGATAATCCTGATTTTTCTCTCTTTGCCAAAACACATAACTAGCGCCATGCACATTCACCTACGTGGCCACCATCTCCAACTTTATTTACCTTCTGGCTTGTTTGCCATCATCGTTCTCAATGCCATATTTACTTTCGCCTCCTATTCAGATACATTCATCTCCCTCGAAGACGCTGTCTTCCCATTCACCTACTCCTCGCGGTTTCTCAGTCCATACCATTTCCTCTTTCTCACCTACCTCCTCGCTCACTGAGCTTCATCACTGCCCCCGACTCATCTGTTCTCTTCTTTTCTGTACCGGCCATCACCTGCACAGTTCTTTAGCATCGTCGCCCCTACTTCTTCCTTCCCTTCTCACGTCCTGCTTTTCTGCCCCGTATTCTCACTCTGCTTTGCTCTGGTATCAGTCTGCATCTCCTTTCTCTTCCCCACAATTATTTCAACCAACATCCGCCCATCTACCTCCATTTTCGCTACCATCTTATCTCCTCTTGCCTACATACTCTCCAGACTCCAGTATATTGCAAGTGGATGGAGGCTGACGATAGCGAGATCGGCGGCGGCTATGTCGATGCAGCTGGAAGCAGCAATGGCAAAAGTGGCGGCTAGAGTGACGGTGGTGAAGGCGAGGTTACAGGGACGGGGGGATCGCGCCAGTGGAGGAGTGAAGGAGGGAGGCAGGGGGCGAGAGCGGCGGCGTTGGCGCGACGGTTCAGTTCAATGCACTTGCAATTTTATTGAGCAGCCCAAACGACGTGCTAACAGAGTAACGCGACGCCGCGCGGCGATTGTTCGGCCGTTGCTTGGAAACGCCACGCGCCGCCACCGTTGCCGCCCAGCCCTCCCCCGCCCCGCCCCACCCCGCCCCCTGCCGCCAGCGCGGCGCGGCGCGGCGGGGGCGTCGAGTGCGGGGGCGGTTTGTGTGGACGTCGGGGAAGAGGCGGTAGCAAACGGGGCTTGCCGGGGCTCAGAGGTGACACGTGGGCGCCAGGAGGTATGCAAAGGCTTGGACAAATGCTTGTATGAATGCTCTGGACGGGTTAAGGGGAAAGGAATAGAAATGTAGTGTAGTGGCAAATGATAAGGGGTGATAAGGGCATGAAACACACATTCTAACACAATAAAGCGTTCACTAATAACACCAGCTCCTTTCTTTGTTTACTAAAATTCCCTTTTTTATTTGCAGTTTTTCCATCATTCATAATCTCTCAAAGGGAAATAGTTCAATTTCTACTTAGTCCATCTAAAAATTAGCGAGTCGTGAAAGAAGATCCTCATTTTTCCCCTTCATCGTTTGCAAATTGAAAGAAAACAAACAGTACAAAAACTGAATGTGATGTATGAGGGAGAATTATAATCTATGCACTTTTTCTTGAGCTCTAGCTTTGGCTAAATATTTTAATATAAATATTGATAAATTCTTGGGGTAATTTGACGTAACGAAAGGAAAAGTGAGTAAATCCCTGGGAGCGAAAACAAATTCGCAAAATAATTATGACCAATCAGAAAAACGGATAGTATGCGAGTAATCGAATGTCATGCGTCTGAAGCAAGAAGAAACGCGTTTGGGTACTAATTCGCGCAGGACTCTGGGACAAATCAAGAGCGCGAAATATAAACAAAGCAGTAGACGATGCTTGGACCCGATGGCGATCGGATGGGAGAATGTTGTTGCTAAGTGAGGATCAAACTCTTAAATTAAACTTTTAACGCGATAGTTGTGAACGCGAATGGAAGTGCTATAGATAAATAATGACCTTTTAGATGAGAATTATAAGGGATTTCGGAAATACATGTGCAAATATGAGTGCGCATATAAAACAATGACATTTTTATGTGAATTAAACAGCACGATGGAGATGGAACGAATTGGGAACGATGACATTTTTATGTGAATTAAACAGCACGATGGAGATGGAACGAATTGGGAACGATGTTCAAGGGTGCTGCCTAGCTGCAACAGGAATATAAACAATGGGGAATTCTGTTCAAAATTGAGCTAATGTAGGAAGATGAAGTCTTGTTTAATTTTAAGAATTAATATAATATTTGAAAGAAGTCTGTGGCCATGCATGCATTTAGGAAGGGAAATAAAGTATAAGTTGAAAAAGTAACAATGAGTGATTAAGATTAATGTTTTGTTAAAGTTTCTTGGGTTTGAATTTTGTTTATCAACTGAGATGTTTGTATTTATGCAGGTTCTTGAAGAATATAGATAGTATATATTATTCTACAGAAGTAAGTATTATTATTTTCTGTAAGAGCGAGAAAAATTCCCGATTCCATGTAGAAAGATCAATAATTACATGCGAAAATATTGCACCGCCGATCGAACCCGCGCAATGCAAATTTTCTCTTGACCGAACTACCTCTAACATTATTCGTATTTCAATATATAAATAATTAATGGTAGCGGAAGAGAAAGAGGAAAGGTTAGTCAGAATATATAAATTAATAAGGGTTAAATGTAATTTCAAAAATATCAAAAATATTTTTAATAAAAGTAATCGTCATGGGTAATTATCAAATATATGAACCGTAAAATATGTTTTTCGCCGTACTGTATTAACAAATCTTTGCATCCCCCTCAATTGAAAATTTTGTCAAGTAGAATGAAAGGAATCAGTGTAGGGAGATATCTATCTGAAATAAGAGCGATAAAGCAGTTTCGATAAAATGCAAATAGTGTGAATAATAGTGAAAAACAAGGAAGTAAAACGTATAATACATATTAAGAGAAAAAAGATTTGACGGTTGTGATTTAGAACAGAGACCGATGAGCGAGAGAAGGGAAATGGCATGTATTTGGGGTAAAAGTGAACTAACAAAGCAAGTGTTTATTTTGCAGACAAGAAAAATGTTAGCGATTTTACTGTAGATAATTGTAAGACGACAGTTCAATGCCAACGTAAATGCATTTTTAAATTACCCAAACTCGTATATAAATAATTATTAAGGTGGAAAATGGTAAGACAGTTTTGAATCAAATTTATACTTCAAATATAAATACAGAAGCCGATGTTGTGCTCTTCTTCACATTTAGAGTAATGAATGTCACATTACAAAGAAAGTAGAAAGGTATTAATATAAAGTGAAAACATTTTGCATTAGTCATTTAAGATAATGGGTAGGTGCCAAGTTTTTTAGGGTATAATAAAGTGAATACTAGAGGTAGGAACCAAAGGAAAAATTGCCGTAGGGAATGAAATGAAGATAAAAATACAAAAGTTTAGCTGTTAAAAATCTGGACAGTAAATATATAGCATAGACTTTATTACAAAACACAGTAATCATAGCAGAGCAACCTAAAACAATTAGGTGATATAATAAAGGAATCTAGAAGATGTTCAGAAAATTCTAAGTGAAACTGGAGATGCAGAGAACAGAAAAATATCAAGTTCCTAAAACCGAGAGATACTCAAAATAATTAATTTAAGATGTAGTTATTGAGGTATAAATTACATCTCTAAGAGTAATAAAGAAACGAGTTCCAATTAGCGTTCGAAAGTAAATGAATGGAAGATATTACGGAATTAAACAAGAAAACCTTGATGGGTGAGACAAAGTGGAAGGCTAGTAGTGGAATACCTGAAAAAAAATTAGCGAACAAGTACGCGTTGTAATGATGTAAGGGAAATATTGTGAATTATTTTCTCTGGATGAGTCTCGGAAGCAAAGCATACGGAATTTCAAACGAAACGATCATGTGTTGATAACCATCATAAGAGTAACATGCAAATAACTTTAGCCTCTGGCAATCGGAATCATACAGAATATTGCATTTGCTGAAGCACACAAAGTGTGGGATGCAAACTACACGATATGTTGTAATGAATACGAACCACTGTCATAAGAACACGCAGTACAAAACAAGCGCATCACACATCCATCAGCAACATTTATCTCAAGTGTGGTTGAAAATGCAATGTAGTGTATCAGTATTTGTGATTAACAGGAATCATAAAATTCCACGCCTTGCCCTTCTCTATCCTGATTCACCTTGTTCTGTCTTCCGCGAACTCATCCTAACCGTAGCCGTTCGCATTACATAGGTGCACATTGCATTAAACAACCCATTAAGGTATATTTTGAGGCAATTCATTTGGTTATCGAATTTTATGATGTTTCTAATAATTGTGCGAATAAGTGTCTCATTAAGACGTAAGAATTCTTCTAGTATTTTTCTGTAAAAACCATGTTTATATCCTCAGAAAATTGGCTGACTGAAAGACTCCTGTCTTTTATGAACATTGTTTCATTCTTTAAAACTCAATTTCTGCTGTCAAGTAGAAATTTCAAACACCAACATCAACAATTAATTTGGCACAAAACGTACATTATAATGCATAAAATATTCACACCGGCCTTCACTTTCCTCTGCTAATCACCATTATTATCTGCGGTTGGTGAGTCTATGCTTCTGCTAGAAGAACTTTACCGCTAGTAATGCAGATCTTCCGGATGGGCGGCAGAGAGATCGGAGTGGGAGTGGATGCGTGAGGAAAGACGGAGAGAGGGAAAGCGAAATAAGGGAGGATGGAGCGAGGGCGGAATGAGGGTCGGAGTAGGAAGGGAGAGCGGAGTGAGGGAGGGTGGAGGTAATGAGGGTAGAGGGTATGACGATGGAGAGAGAGGGCGGCGGTGTGAGAGAGAGGGCGGTGTGAGAGAGAGCGGCGTGAGAAAGAGGGCGGTGTGAGAGAGAGGGCGGCGTGAGAGAGAGGGCGGCGTAAGAGTGTAAGAGAGGGCGGTGTGAGAGAGGGCAGTGAGAGAGGGCGGAGTATAGTAGACGAAGCAGAAAGGTTGGAGCACATGTGAGAGGAACGGTGAGGAAGCTGGGGTGGACAAGACTCCCCCTGTCACCAGTGCCGACTTCCCTGCCTCCATCAGTGGGCGTGAAAGCACCAGCGGAGACTCGTAGGGGGCGTGCAAAGCGGTGGTGTCGGGTGGGCGAGCGCACGTGCCGCGGGAGCACGTGCGCACACGCGCTGGCGCTCAATTAAACGCGTCCCGCAGTCGACAACGACAAGGGGCGGCTCGCGTTGGCGCCGGGGGCTGCAGGGGACGCAGGTGACGGAAAGGGTGGTGGCGACGTGAGAGACAGAGATATCGATGTCGTGAAATAATCGGAGTTGACGAACTCGTGGATGTTGAAATCACAGCGTCAGCCGTCAAGAGATTTTCTCAGACGAGGATGAAGGAGCCTTGTGTCGAGGATATGTGGACCCTTGGTAATGTCGACTGCAGCCGTTGCATTGAGAGATCTGAGAAGACAGGAGCAGTGAAGGATTCAGGATTATTGGGATCGCCAATGAGACGGTCAACGAGATGATCTGGATAGAGACGGTCAATAAGGGTCAATTCAATGAGACGGTCTGGACAGAGACGTAATGGGTGATGTTTTTAGAACTATATAGACATGAATTCTTGAAAAAATCAAATAGTCATCTTACAAAATAAATAACGCCAGTTTGTATATAACCGTATTGAGCTCTAACAATTATTTATTTATTATTACACTTATATTTTGAAATATCTCTGTTGCCCGCTTGTATTTGCTTACCCATTTCACTAGCTTCTCACGACTTTTCATCCCCTATTCCATCTCAATCGCCCTACCTTTATGTAAAAAGATTTTAGGCGTCTTACGATATTATAATATATCACCCTGGTGGCCAGCTGTCAATAGCAGGAAGGGTGAAGGCCAGGAAGAGGCAGTGAAACTTGCAGTGAAGTGGGGTGAGACGGAGCGGGGATACATTAAATGCTTTGGTATTTCTTGTTTTTTTTATGTACTCGTAGCATCTTTTATGCAGCATGTCTCTTGAGCAATTTTGGAGCATTGAGCATTTGAAGTAATCCTTCTTCAAGTTATATCTTGTTTCTTTCGTAACATGGCAGTCGTTCAGTCGTCAGTTGCAGACTTTTACCCCTTCAGTCCGGGCCTTGACGACGTTAGTAACAGTTGTTCCAAAACCCTTCGGGAAGCCGTGGTGTCTCGAATTGCTTGTCCTCCGTGACTTTACAGAACGTGATTAAACAATTCAGCTGAAGACGCTAGCATCTGCTTTGGTCATTAGTCCCGTTGGAGAAGTGTTTGTTATATTTTGGGAGGAGGAAGTGTTCCTACCCTGATGGAGTTTGAGGTACAGAGCTGACCTTACACTTCCCCTTACGCGAGTTTGTCCTCGCTAAGTACTTCCGCCAGTGAGGCACCGCCCCAACCGAAAGAAACTAATCTCACGTCTGGTCTCGCGACATATGTGGTACATGGAAGGTATGTGTGTGTGCGTAAGGGGAAATGCGGAGTTAAGAACGAGGAAGGACCAAATCACTTTGTTGTCAATAAAATCAAGTTTTACTTGGTTCGTCCTGTATTTTACTCATATATGCTGAAAAATGAACTTACACCCCTTGGGCTTTAGACCCCTCAGTTATTCGTATTTTAACTTCCGTCGACCAAACAATGCATTCCTTTATTAGCTGTGTCATCTATCGATGATTATCAAACTAGAAATATCTTCCTGTAAATGAAAAAAAATATTGTTCTGTAAACTCATGTACTTATTTATACGATATGAAAATTATGAAATTATTTTTATACACCTTGCCTTTCTGTGTCGCGGCTCACTTGGAATGCCATCATTGCGCCCGAGGGTCGTCACAGCGTACATCGTTATTAATCAGCTATTAGTGGCAACTGCTATTGCCACTAGTCCCACCAGTGTAGTGCATATTTTATCACGTGAGGTGGCAGTGATCTTCCTTAGCAGGTTGGCGAGATCTGGCGCCGATCTTACCGTCGGCTAGTGGGGTTTCCCCAACCAGATATCTCTCACCAGTTGGGTACCGCCCCGGGAGAATCGCTAAGTTCCCGACCGGTTTTCCGACAGTATACGAGTTTTCAGGCTCAAATGGTCCCAGAGAAAGTGGATTTGGAAGTGGACATATTGATTATCACATTCTAACGACATTGATTTAGGGACTTTTCGTTACATTTTAAGTTTACTACAGGTTCAGTTCAGAGGAGTCAACCGTCAACGAAACTCCCCATGTGTTGGCACATACGCGCCGAAATAGAATTTGTTTAGCGACGGTTGGCATCTTTTCATTTGTTTTATTTTCCACCAACATGTTCAAAACTGCACTCTTGAACGCATAGAAGCATATTTACAATTTTTTAATTGAATTTGTAATTCTTATTTGAAATTCCCATCGCATTATTTGTTTTTGAATTTTTAAACGAGACATTGGAAACAATGCCAGGTAAGCGTGTTAAAATGACGCATGCAAATCGTGTTTAACAATGAATATTAAATAGTGCAGCAAGATACAATGTTATTACTCTATATGAGAATTCGAAAGAGAATGAGAACGAGACAGGATGATGAAAACGAATTCCGAACGTACATGTGAAGTGGCATATTTATTTCAGGTAAGATGTTTATGAAATATAACACAAATATTAAATTTTCATACTAAGGAATAGATTATTTGTGAATTAACACATGCAGGTATTTTGTATATTTTTGGTTATATCCATAAATTGTGAATAGCAGTACACACGGTGATAGAGCATATTTTAATTCATGTTGTTTGGTCTAATGATGAAGCCATATGTGAATAAATTAACATTACAAATGTTTGTGATCCTCTAAAATGCAGTTCATATCAACTTCACAATATTCTTTCAGTACTGTGAAGTCAGTGTTGAATCAGATCACTTAGATGGTTGGGAAGAAAGCAATTGGAAGATTCATCTATAAAAGAACTCATGATGGTAACATGCAATATATGAGTGTATATTTTTGTACTTTGTATTGAGTGTTGTTGGCAAAGAAGAAATAATAGGAAAATTTTTTTACAGGGAAAGTTCTTCCAGAAAAAGAAATTTGGGAGAATATCAGAGGCAATTATGATACATTCTTTTTCCAAAGATCTTCTTCAAAGACCTTCTTTGTTCAGAATTCTGAAATGAATTTTGTTTGGAAAATCGAAGTATATTGTTTATATGATGTAAATTAACCAGAAGAATTATTTTTGTCAGACTTATTAGAAGTAATAATATAAATAGTAAAAATAATAACAATAATATCTGTCAAAGAGAATTGCTTCAAACAATGTATGACAAGATACTTTGCTCTAGCAATTTATATTCAATAAATCATATGCAGATTTACATTGCTTTGAACATACAATAACCGATTACATACTTTGATACTGCGCTCTCATGGAAATATATTTAGTATTTTAAATGTAAGACAGTATTTACTATGTAAACCTATATTACATTATATATTACACTATGCAATACTTTTATATAATTTTAGTGTAATTATAGGATTATTATATTATTGAAAATTTTTGATATTTTACAGTCATGGCTGACCCAAAGAAAGGAGTGTATGTAGTATACAATGCGAACAAAGATTTATGAAGCCTGGCCGGAAAGCCCATGAGCAGATCTGTAATGTAGGTATCATCAGCAATATAAGACCAGTACTGCGAACGTTCTGTGCAAAATGTGAATATTTGAAAAATACATATTTTTTGTCAGAATACATGGTAAATGCAGTAAAATACTATTCTTGCCTTTTAATTTTCATCTTTTCATATTTACTTTCATATATTCTATTAAAATAATTTAAGCAGTTATCATATAAATTAATTTGTTTCAAGTGTTAAAAGTAATTACCCACAGGTGTGTAGTTGATAAATTGCTGGGAACTGAAGGGCATACTGTTTCAAGGCTTACTCCCTATTACAGCATGTTCAATTCAACTGAAAATGTGTGATCTCAGTCAAAGGGATTCTTCAATATGAGTCTTCTTAGAAGATCTTGCTACAGAATAGAAAAGGCCAGAAATCTTTGGAAGCAGGCTTTAAAACAGGTATCTTAATTCTCTAAATTCATTGACACATTTAACACATGGAAAATGAGGTTCAATGTCTTAAATTTAATAAAGTGTTATTAATACTTTAATTTTTTATGGTCTCAACTACAAACTGGAAAATCCAATGGAGCATTCTGAGAAAATTATGGTTGTACATAGAGAGAAGGATGGGGTAGATTGTGAAAACAAATTTATTGTATATCTGATCAGGGACAGTGTAAATGAAGATGTCACAAAAAAACTTGACAACTGTAAAAACACTTGTTTGTAATTATTGTGAAAAAATTTAGTGGTAAAAATTATAGTCTTTTGACTCTTCTTCGTTAGTTTTCACTGTTGAATGTTGAGATAAAATATATTTTGTAATTACGAAATGGTGACAAATAAAATTTAAGAAATACTCTGATATCAATGTTTTAAAATTTTCCTTCCATCCATTCCATATTCTTATCAATCATTAACAATCTTTGTAAGAATGTAATTTATTAATTTATTCCTCCAAAGCTTTCTAATTATATTTGCATTTCACAATGAAGTAAAACATTAAACTTCTCATATTTCGGCATTATGAGTTTCAGGAGAAAAATAACAAAATAATTGATCCAAATGATAATTATTTCAATGTTTCAAAACATTCAGTTGATTAAAATTAACATTGTAATGAGAGAAGTTCCTGATGAAAGATTTCTCGAATTGCGTATGTTTGAATGTAGCGCCAATGCCCAGCTCCATGTACATTTTCGAAGTTGGCAAGGCCGAATGGCCGCCATATTAAAAATTCTAGGGACCAAAGCAAGCTGAAATCCCGTATAGTGTAGTGCATGAAAGTGTGTTTGTAAGTAAGGGGTAAGGGCAGGACAAGGAAGAGGAAGGAAAGATCGCGCGACGGGGAATCGGGGAAACGACAGAAAACTACTGATCAGTGCAGCCGGCCGTTTGGATTATCCTCCGTATAGCGACTGAAGTCTATCAACTATCCAGCTAGCTATTGTCGAAAATTCTACCACCGTCGGAACTCAAATCTAGGACGTCTTGCTCGTACTCTTTGAATCTGAATCAGTGAAATAGGCACTGATCTAATCAATGAGAGCCGAAGTAACTGATATCTTCAGTCGAAATGGTTAGTTCCGCTGACAATCAGCGAATATGCGAACCTTTTCACAATGACGGCCAGCATTTCACTGGTAAAGTCAGTGATAAAAGTGCCGCGCCACCATCGCTCACTGATTGTTCCGTCGTCACGTGCAATTAAGTGTCACAGATCTCAGTGATTCAAACAGTGAAGTTTCACTGATTCAAAAAGTGGATTTCAATTTTCACTGATTTGTTCAGCTCAATTCACTGATTGTCAGTGGCAGGGTTATAACTGACACCATCAGTGAATAGTCACTGTCAATCAGTACTTTTTCACTGATTCAGACTGAGAGAGTAGGCACTGCAGTGACATCAGTTGATGCCGTCTCAGCCGCTGCGCTCACTGTGGCGGAACGAATCGTTGGGCTAGCTGTTGAGTATGGCCGTTGCTGCAAGTGCCTCCGTGCCGCTGCTGCCAAAAGCACCCGCCGCGCCGTCCCAGGGATGTGGAGAGGCGCCAGCGTTATTGCGCGCGTAACGAGGTGCGGGGACGGAACGATCGACGGCAGCCGCGTGAAGGATCGGATTTGCACTTTATGCGCTCAATTTCTCGATTCGAAACACCTGTCGGCATTTCGCGCGCGGGTATTCCACTGGCTCTTAACGACCGCCCGAGCGAGTTCTATTCAGAAGTCAATCAGAGACTTCCTGTTCAATTTACCTGCGAGAAGCGGTGATGAAGCGTACTGTTGATTCATTTGACGTTTTAGTACAGAGTTTCATTTCCCTTTGATGTGGTTGGTTAATGAAGAACATTTTGGAAGTTTGTCTCTCGTAGAAGTGTACTTCAGCTTTCATATCTTTTTAGAATTAGAGAATTTTCGAGCTGTTTCAATAATTAAGAGTTGAAAATTTCAAGATATTTCATTACTTCGCTTTCTATATTTTCATGCTAGTTTGTGCAGCAGGTAAATCCTGGATTTTTAATTGCCTACTTTGCTTTAAAAGATGTGGCAAATACTCGGTAGGGTTTTTACGCATGTGTTGTTGCAGAGATAAAACATTGATTGATTTTTGACTTTACATGTTTTCTGATGTTGCGATAGTCGTGTTTCTACTGTAAAATCATTCAAAAACTGTCAACACAAAAAATGTGCGTTTTTGAAACCGGGTACTTTTTACTTCGAGGACGCATTTTGATTAAAATAACTTAAAATTTGATTTGTGAAATGCAATATTTTCTAAAATATACTCCTGAAGCGCTTAATATATTTTCAGTCAAGGGTAACATTTCAGTGGGTTCACCCGGAACTGTCTGATTTGCAAGTAACACTTCCCAAATCTCTAACGAAATGAAGTTATGGGTCATAACATTTTCATGATTTACACTCCCCCATGTTGCTGCTAAGGTTCAACGACTTTCACGAAAATATCTTTATGTTAATCAAAACAAACTACGTAAACAGTTTTCTTTGTGCTTTGGGCTTTTTGTTTACTTCTTCCACCTCTTTTAGTCCACGTTTATATAACTGAAAACAAAAGGGTCGCTAATTCCGTTGAGATCCTTTTTATTTTTGAAAAAAAGAACGACGCAAGGAACTTACGAAACAGCGAAGTTGCTATAAAACCTTACGATCTTCTTAGGGGCCTGCACTGAAGCTCAAATTTGAATCGAGGGGGAACAAGAGGTCCGGTGCTTCGGAGAGCAGCTTTGCCGACACCCGGTCTCCTACAAATGATCTTCGAGCCTGGGAAACAGCTCGTTAATTTTACTAATTGAGAAGTCTAATTAAAAAGAGTTAACGTTTTCAAGAGGAAGTTCAAACGTGGTGCGCTGCGAGAAAAAATACCTGAAGCATAAGATTGCCTTGTGTTCTCAGGGTGCTTCGTTTTTCGTGATACCGATACTTTGAGTCGCTTCATTAGTATTGCATTACTTGTAACTTCCGCTGTTCAGTTTGGGTTAAACTGCGTACTTTGGGTGAAAGTAAGACAGCATTCAAATTAATGAGATATTTTTTAAAATTTGATGTATGGTACAAGTTCTCAACTAACTTGGTCGTCGAAGCGCGTTTCTCATGGCACTTTGTGAGACTTCTCAGATTGAATCTTCGTAACTTCCAACTTGTTACAATGGTCTGATAATGACGTTTTATTAAATGTTCTTTCAAGAACCGCTTCTTTTATTTTATGCAATGTGGTGTTTATCGGTTCAATGTGAATAATTTAAATACTCATAAAGGTACACGTAACATGTCCTAGATACACATAACATTTCCTCTTTCAACCTTCCTATAAAAAATTGCATTAATCTATGTACACCGATGACCCAAATGTACAGAGAAATAATATATTCCAATAACGACATACGTAAATATTATGTTAATTTTTCTGTGATTAGAGATGCAATTATTATAAAATTAACAAACTGATGTAGAAATGATGTCGAGCATGATTGTAATGCCAAGTTGAAATACACAAAATGAAAGTATATTAAAATGAACGTCAATGTTTCAAATAGCTGGAAGTAGTCGCTTTATATCGTTTTCATCGATCTATATTAATATAGTCGTTGCATTTACAATTGAAAATGTATTTTCAATTTGGAATTTTGCCATTTCTCTCCCTCTTTTTTTTGTTGAATGTTGCAAACCGACCATATCTTCTCACTTCCTTCTAGAGCCACTTCTTTCATATCCTGACAATTAAGTTCAGCTTTCAGAGTTAACTAATATTAGCTCAAATATACGAGTATTTCATTAGTAATAGTCATCTCTTGTTTCAGACTTAAAACAATATATTTTTACCACGGTCTAGAGTACATTTGATTACCAACACAGTGTACTTTGTGGTGTAGAAAACAGCTTAGTTGTACTCTTGGTTCGAGAGTTCCGTTCCGTTCCTTTGCGTCCAAGTGCGGTGGCTCCGAGCAGACGCTTTGTTGCCCGGAGACAGGGCTCTTCCCTCGTCTTGGCGGCGAGAGGCCGATGTCGAAGTCACGTCACGAAATAAAGCGGAATATGCGCACATCTCGGGGGTTTCGTTCGTCTTGGGAAGATGAACTCTCGTGGTTGCCCGGGAGAGAGCTTGCGCCTTCGGGCCCAGTTTCACGCCCTCGTTCCCCTGGCCGCGTCTCATCCCACTCCTTCCACGCCTGTCTCCTTCCACACCGCTCTCCTTTCACGCCGCCTTCCTTCCACGCCAACGTCCTTCCTCGCTGCTCTCCTTCCACGCCGCTCTCCTTCCACGCTGTCCCGTAGCCTCGAATCTTGCCACGCCACCACCAGCTCACCTGCCTCTCAGCCTCACCGTCACACCACTACCACGGCTTCGAGTCACTCCACTGTCTCGTCACCTCGCTGCTCCACTGCCCTGCAGCATAGAACCACACCGTTATCTCACCGACTCCTCGCCTCTGCCTCCCTTCCCTACCTCCCCACTATCCTTCCTTCCCATTCTCCTCCCACCCACAACCAACGGCCCCGCTACCCCTAGTCCCCCTGTCACCCTCCCCTACGTCCCCACTATCCTTCCTTCCCATTCTCCTCCCACCCACAACCAACGGCCCCGCTACCCCTAGTCCCCCTGTCACCCTCCCCTACTCTACCTCCTCTACCCTACCTGATCGCCCCGTTATTCTGGCTGCCCGATTCCCTGCCGCCCCCTTGTAGCCTCACCGCCTTGCCGCCTCGCCACTCGCCGTCCACTTTACCTTCCCCACGGCCTCCACCTTCGCCGCCATGCGCGCTACTGCTACTTTGCAGCGCCCGCTTCCCTATGCCATCCCGCTTCACTGCTAATCTACATTGTCACCGCAATGCCCCTCCCGAACTAGCCCCTCTCGAACAACTAATCCACTACCTTTCTACTCAGACTACTCACCGCATGAGCATCCCATTATCTCGCCACTCAACTACCCATCCTCCCAACGACTCCGCTTAAAGTGACCTAGCCGCCCAGCGTCTTCTGCCATCCAGTTCCACATCAGCCAGCTTTCTAACTTTCAACACAGACCGTGTACTACCTCATAACCCAGTCTCTGTGCTACCCCACTATTATGCTGTTCTCCAATGACTGGTAGTTTCTTCAGAAAACTTTCCTACCCCTTGATTCCCTCTTCTCCCTTTGTGCTTTTATTCACCAATGACCATCCGTAGCCCCGTCATATTATCGGCTTTTGGTCTGTCTTGTTTCCACTCTGTTATTCTGTTCCTTATTCGGATCCACTATCACTGCGCCAGATCTCGCCCAGATTCCCGCCTACTTAGATATATACTTCCTACTACTTAGTTATCCCTCTACCCCAATACATTGCAAAGGGAATTCCCCCTACAATATCACTATTCCGCTATTCAGCCCAACCACCCCGAAATCCGGCCATTCTTTTTCCCATCTGCAGCACTACTCAGCTGCTACCCAGTTACACAGCTAACCAGTCACACCCTCACCACATTATCTCTCTGCCTCTTTGCACTTCCTGACCGGGAGACGTGGCTCGGGATATCAATTGACTTAACTCCAGTGCTAGGACTGAGAGGTCCTAGGGTTCGAATTCCGACGGTGGCAGTATTTTCGACACTAGATAGCTGGGTTGAGTTCAGTCGCTGTCTGCAGGAGAGTTATAGCGGCCGGCTGCTCTGATTAGCAGTTTTCCGTTGTTTCTCCGATCAACCGAAGCAGTACCCCCAACAAACGGGTCACGGACCGCGCGTGATCTTTCCTTTCTCTTCCTTGTCCTGTCCTCATCCCTTACTTAAACACTAACAAGCACTGCGCTACCACTCATGTCTGGAGCTTCGAGTTTGTCCCGGCTGGGGCGGTGCGCCGCTGGTGGGAGATACCTGGTTCGGGAAAACCTCGCTAGCCGATGGTAGGTCGGCGCCGGACCTCACCGTATAAAGGGGGAACGTCATCGCCACCTCCCTAGCAGTTGATAATGGCGGGGGCGATGGTGGTGGTGGTGGTGCTGCTGGCGGCGATGCGATAGCGATGGCGTGGATAGCGGCAATGGCGGGGGTGAGGGGGAGCGAAGAGAAGGGCGGTGGTGGAGGTGGTGCGGGCTGGGCGTGCTCCGTAGCATACGTAAGACACACCTCCATTCTACGCTCCCTCGTGGCCTCCAACTCCTGCCGCCCACCCCCACTCCGACCCTCGTCTCAAGCCACCTCTTTCCTCGGCCCTCAGCGCCTTGCGGGCGGCGGCAAAGGAAAAGAACAGTGGAAAAGTCGGCGCGGGGTAAAAAGGGAGCCCCAAAAAGACGGAAACATATCTCAAACTTCAAGTACCACTTGAAATAAATTTTATTCAATTCGCCTACCCCTAAAGAGCGAGGAGGTAGGTTTTCCCGCCTGCGGTGACCTAATCCGTGACTAGGATACGAAGGGACGGGGCCGAAAGCGAAGGTTACATTCAAAGGTCGAGGAGGGTAATTTTTCCGCGGTTTCCTTTTCGAGCAAGGGCCAGGGAGGAAGGAAATCGTCGAGACGCTGCACAGACGCTTAAATTTTATGCCGCCGAGGGCGGCTAGGCTCAAACGCGAGACAGTGTTTTATATTCTGAAGAACAAAGAAACAGAAAGAACTCTCCAAAACGTAACTCGGATTTGAAGTATAATAAAGAGGTTTTAAAAGACGCCTTTCAGATTAACTTCGATATAAATGTTTGTGTTAATTTTAACATGAATACTTGGAAAATGTATCAGTCACTTTTGCCACATCCTCATTGCATTTTTACCATATCACAGATGTTTAGTTTTGCAGCAGTGAAGTTCCCAGAGTGAATTTTCAGCGTGATAAAATCGGAGATAATGGTGGTGGTGATAATTGGTCTCAATGGGGAACTGAATTCGTTATTTATAGGGAGAAACCAAATCTGTACTGGGCCTTGTCTATATCTATTTGTTTAATCTACGACGTAGGTAAAATTTATAAATCGCTCAGTATTTGTTTTTATTCTTACAAAATTTCCCTTTTCAGTATTGCAACTATTGTAAACTGGATCAAATCTGAACCACATCAGAATTATATTGATTGATCTTCACCACGTCTAGGGCGTTTCATAACTTGTCCTTGTACAAACATTTCATTTAATAGGCTTAATGGAAACTTTTTACAACATTTTGAAACTGTTATTGCTCGTGTCAAAAACCTTATCAAAAATTAAACTTAAGCATAGTGCCAACAGCGTTGTCTCTAAATGTTCCAATAAAATTTCGCAATTGCAGACCTCGTAGTATTTCAAGTATTGTAATTGCGAGCACAGTTTTGCCCCTCAGGGCACTCAATTATTTATCCTCAGAGCCCGTGTGCGTCCCTGTGACGGCGGTCCCAGTTCGCAACCCGCCTCTGGGGGCAGCGTGTGAGGGACCGCTGTGGAAACCCTGCACGCGAGTGGAGACTTCGAAGGGTCCAAAAGCGTCGGCCGACCCGGCTCACTGAACACTCATTCACATAACCACTCACCCGCCCGAATTACCGAACTACTCCCTCCCTCACTCACTCATGCACTCACTCGCCCGCCCGAACTACTTGACTGCCCAGCCACCCAAACTATTCGTCCGCCCGCCAGAACTCGCCCCCCCCGCGCGAACTCGCCAGGCCTCCCGCCGACCGTCCACCCTCCCGGCCCAACTACTCGCCCGCCTACCCGCCCAAACTACTCACTCACCTGCCCACCCAAACTGCCTACCTGCCCGGCTCAACTACTCCCCGCCTACCCACCCGCCCAAACTACTCGCCGGCGCCACCTCTCCTCTCGCTTGCCCCCTCCGTCCTCCCGCCCGCCCGTCAATCCAACTACTCGTCCGCCTGCCCAACTACTTGTCTGTCCACCCACTCCAACTACTCGCCCGCCGTCTGCCCGCCCGCCCTCGCATACGAATGGCCCACCAGAAATGCCCTAACTTCCCTCCCGCTTCGTCCGCCTTCTCGCCCTTCCACGCGCCCGCCGTCGACTGGCCTGCCTAAAAGAAATGTGACGCCGTTTAAGTTGGTTTCGAGGCCACGTACCGCAGCGGCTATCAGGAATTTCTGTGGCGGTGAACGGTGCAGGTAACTGGGTGGCAAATTTGGAAGATGTTTAGTGGAGTAAAAATGTAAAAAGCAGAGTAGAGTAGGAACATTTCTCTTTGAGGCAAATGGTATTATGAAGACATGCATTTAATAGAGACTTTAATATGTTAAAGTTTGGAATAGCCAGCTCTTCTAATTTCAATTCTTTTATTCGGTTGCATCTTTTATCACGGCACAATGCTTTTATTCGGGAACATCACGTCAAGTTTCTTAAGAAACAAAAAACACCCTCCCACTTCCAAAGAAAATCTTGAAATTTAGTTGGAGTTTATGAGCCAAAATTGTACTACTCTACATTTACATGCTCTTGTTTACATTCTACCTCTAAATGTTTGTAACATTCTTCAACACTCGTAACTTTTCCCTGGCGTTCGTCTATCCCCATCCATTCATTTTCACGACCCACGCGTGTCACTTACACCTTTTCTCACAACAATCACGAGTTTTTTGTGTTCCTTTCCATTTTAACATTTTCTTCAAATTTACTCGTAAGGTTATCGTAGTAATTTTCTGCTTATTTTCTTTCATTCAATTACAAATTGATGTGCTCTTTGGTCAACGCATAAACTGCAAAAATAAGCCATATTTGGCGCCAAATCTCAATTAGAAACAATTACAAACTTTCTTTGGTATAAATTAGAGTTAAGAGTGTGCATTTCAAACGTAGCGTGGCGACTTGAAGATAGTTAAATTGTTCCCTCCAAACCCGCGAACTCCAATATAGAGGAATGCAAGCAGGCTCCAAATAATACAACCTTCGAACCTACTTCACAATATGGCCACCAACCAGAGCACAGCAAAGCTCTTCTCAGGCTGAAACGAATGCTCCATCCGATTCTCCAATTGTCGCTTTCGGCGAAAAATAGCTGTTTTTTCTATTTAAGAGGCCGTTGGCACGCACATAGACGATCGGCGATTGCATATAGACGATCGGCACCTTCGGTTTATAGACGGTAGAAGCTCTGTGACGATGTTCCGTGATCCAGCTGTTTTGGCTGTTCAGAGCAAAATAATGCATAGTATTCATGCAAGCTCGAACAACGTGTAAAGAAAGATAATTGATTAATCCCAGGACAGGTAACACGGATATTTTCTTAAAATACTTAATGTTGGAAAATCAGATTCTAACACGGTTGTATGCTGATGGTCTTTATTTTTTTATTAATTTCAGAATCTCTCTTTTAAGAACCAGGAAGGCAGTATTTACCAATGTCGTCTATCAAAGAATTTTAGCTCTCGATTTCGACGTCGTAACACTTCTTTAAATCTCTTTTTCTCCGTCTCCATTAATTGTTTCAGTTCCCATTCACTTTCCCACGAATGTATACTTTTCACTCGACATAAAACATAATCGCTTAAGCACAACAATTTTACGCATTGTTTCCTCGAGAAGCGTAAAATAAATTGTACAAACTAAATATTTTTTTCGAAATAAACACTCTAGATTGTTTATTTCAACATAAGAAGTCATCTTAATTATTCATATGAAAAGGTTAGACATATCGTGTGTATTTGTGTAGCTAAAACATCTTGTTTCTTCACAGTTGTTTAGCAAATTGATTGCGAGATGTTTTGAGCAATTTTCCTCTCGTTTGTGGCGAGATGTTTTGAGCAATTTTCCTCTCGTTTGTGGCGAGATGTTTTGAGCAATTTTCCTCTCGTTTGTGGAAGTATTATTCTTGAACATTTGATTTGAAGTCATCGTTACGGAGCCCTTTCGTGATCGACGTATCAGATTGCTTTAGTGATCGAAGATAATATGATGGGAATCGCAGCAGAATGTCGATGTTAGAGACGCTGGCTGGCTGAATGCCAAAGGTCAATTTTGGTTTCACAATAGGTATTTTTACGTGCCACTATTGTTCGTTGCGAAGTTTTTTTTACCGATTGGTAGCTATTAGTATTTTGTTTTAGTTCATTTATTTTACATTTAACACTCAGTTGAGGCCCTCCGGAGTACATTAGAGATAAATACGAATGTGCAGAATACATTATTACCTAAGTGAAAATGTTACCGTGTTGGGATAACTTAAAATATCTTATTTTCCTTCTTCCTCTCATTTTATTCTTTTCTTTCGTCTTTCTTCTACTTCTTTTCCTCCTTCTTTCTCATTTTCTGTCTAATGTTATTCTGACGATAAAATTGCAATATCATTTCAGTGGTCGCTGCATTGCGAAAGCACGTAATGCAAGAACGTGAAGCGGGTTGCCTAATTGGCAATAGGCAAACGGCAGCTATGTGGACCTGTCAAGTTAATCTCGTATCTAATTTAAACTTCTATCTAATATAAACTTCCTTAATTTGAGAAAAACGTTTGTTGTTGATTTTAGTACTGGAGGTCCACTCGCTTTTTTCTTGTTATGCGAAGGTCTTATATTTGGATATGTATGTATTTGGATTTTGGGGTCGACTGTCGGACTTTGCCGGCTAGCTAAAAGGGTCCCCCATGCCTGGGCCTAGTTTAATTCCGACGAATCGTCGTCGACGACGATTCAAGGGTAAGAGAGACATTTGGCGAACGTGACGGTTTCCTTTTACTGTAACTAGCACATCCCGCTTATCTGAGTTTTTCTTCGTCAGGTGTACAAACTGAGGCGATTTCGAAGGACAGCTGCAACTCTATCTTTGCCTCGACCGGGGTTCAAACCCGGGATCACACCACAGGAAGCAAGTACTCTACCCATGAGCCATCCTCGAGGTTATGTGTGGATTTTGTTTCTGTCCAGGAGAAAGCCATTTGTGTGGATTTTGTTTCCGTCCAGGAGAAAGCTATTTGATTGACTGGTTTATTGTTAGTGATTGCGGACCGTTAACTGCTAAGGACATTAATTCCGTAAGTCTAGTGCTTTTTTTCCTTCAAAAGGTGGAGCTGATCTTTCCTCGCTTGATGGCGAGATACGGCGCCGACCTACCATCGGTAAGCGGGGTTTTCCTCAACCAGGTATCTCACACCAGCGGAGCTCCGCCTCTGCCGCGACACGCTCTAAGCTCCCGACCGATCTCCCAGCATGTGTAGTGCATGTTAATTGTGTTTAATAAGGGGTGAGGATAGAACATGGAAGAGGAAGGAAAGATCGCGCGCGGTCCGTGCACAGTTTGTTAGGGTTTTGAACATTCGCCTTGTGATGATCTGAGAAAAACCACGGAAAACTAACGATCAGAACAGCCGGCCGCTATAATTCCACTCCAGTCAGACGTGAATAGGATGTAAGCGAGTTGCGGGATCACGTGAGTCGCGGCGAAGAGTTTTGGGAGCGCAGGTCGGCAGGTAGCTGGATATCCTCTGCGGGCTTCTCCCGCCGCCGCCGTCGAAGCGCCGCGCGAGGGCGGAGCGCGAGAGGGAGCGGGGAGGGGCGGGAGCACCCGCGGGAGCGCTCCGACAGACAGCCGAACACCCCCGCGGAGAGCCCGCTACAGCGAATTGATCATGGGCGGAGTAACCCCGCGGGCCTACCATCGCATCGCCGTTCCGCCCCCACCCACCCACCCCCCCAGCCCCCCCGCACGCCAGCCCCGCGCATCCACGTGGTCCTGGCCGCCGAGAGCAGACGCTTCGTGAAGGCTCAGAACGAGTTGCGAATGGGAGGATTGGGACTCTTCCCGTCGATGTTAAACTCGAAAAGTTTCTTTGGTCGGTTACAGTATAATACTCTCTATTGCTCCACGCGTATTACTCCGAATTTTAATTTGATAGAATTATATCAACGGACGACACCTGTAGAATAATGGACCGTGCCGCACTGTATATCAGGCAGTTAGAAAATAGAATTTACCGAAGCAGAGTTATACCTTACCCTCCTCCCCCAACCTCCATTATTAGAATATTAACTCCAGTTACAATGAAATTAACTATAGAACAATGTGGCACGAAATTCACACAAAGTTAATCTGACCACAACAAGCTTGTAAACTGATGCACATCTTAAACATGTGACCGTCCAAATTAAAAGTGGCTCAGGGAAAATTACTCAGGAAATGATTTATTATATTTTTTTAATATTGTTTGGCTGAACGAAATTTAAAAAAAGTTACAACGCTTTTCATTTTGATTAAACTAATTATCAAATTAATACCAATTATACTAAATGAATAATTTTACTTTAGTAGACGAAGATACTCTGAATTCATTTGTTCTAATATTTAAATTATAATTAGAATATACACTAATGTCTATTTTAACTAACAGGTTTGAGATTGAGATGAGTACTATACACAGCAATTTATAGTAAGTCAATCCTGTTAACACAAAATATCGATAGAAAATAGGTCAATGTATTTTGAAAGTTTGTTACAAGAAAAACAAAGCTTTGAATTTGCTGACGATGTGTTGTCCTTTAATGTGAGATGTATGGTGACATAGTTTCTTCCATCATATTTAAAAATGTTAATTAATACTAAGCATCAATATCACAATACGTTTCTCATTTTACATCTCAATTTCAAACACATTCTCTCTCCCTTCCCCGTCATACAACTATTACCGTAGAGAACCCCCTACAACTGCCTCCCCTGCAACGTCACTTTCGCACGCAAGTATTTTTTAACAAACATCTTGAGGGGACTGAAACCCCAATGAAATGCGATGTATAATAGGGGACGATGACAAAAGGTGTGCATACTAAGGCAATAGGCAATAGGTGTGCGTGCAAAGGTAACAATTGACAAGTTGTTGTAAAATTGTCGATTTGATGTGGCCTTGTTGACTCGACTTTGCTTTGACTCAACTTTGCTAGACCATTTCCAAATCAACGACGGATTTCCGTCCTTCTGCTTCACAATTAATATAAATCACCCTTGAGTTCAGCTAACATAAAATTTTCAATAACTTTTACATCAAAATACAGGTACGCCTCACCTTGTCTCTCATCCCTCTCCCCTAGTAAAGGATTTATACTTACGTAAATACGCGTTGTACACAGATGTTTTATGTAAGATTTGGCTATTTCTTAAAAATACTCGCGCTCATCTCGCCCACCGTCGGCTCCATATCCGACAGCCATGTGGTCCTTCGCGCCGCGAGCCGACGCCTTCTGACATCTCTGAACAAGATACGAATGAAATATCTTCTTGTTATTGCTAAATTTGAAAAAATGTCTTTAATATATTACTATACAATCAGCAACGACAAGTATTACAAGTTATGTAATCCAATAACTCTTCATCCCCTTCTCATTCATAACAATCCTGTTTGATAGTTTCATAGGACTTCCTTTCTCTTAGTCTATTAAATATTAAATCTTCATTTAGACACAAAACTGAACTGCAAAATGAATATTAAAAGGATTATGCAAAAACACTATTAAACAAAATTACAAAAACACTACTATAACTTAACTCTTCGCATTGAAACTTCTAAATTAATATACACTTCAATTATTAGACTTACTATAATATTTGCTTGGTCAATATGCTCAAACACTGCTAAATCAGATATACAAAAACATCAAATTATTCAAAACAAACTCTTTAGAAAAATTCTATATGAACCTTGTTTATTCCCAATTGACAAATTCACAATGAACTAAATCTCTCTACAATCCATTGTTTGATTAAACACAATAACTCAAATGATTTAATACTTTTCCTTCATTACATCACAATGTTTTAATATTGATAAACTTTTTCCTTGTAGAATTAATTCCTGATTTTCTAAAGATAAATATCATCCTCCGTAATTTTATTTTCTCTCACTTCTTTTCCATCCTTCTTATCTTCACAACGTTTTTCTAATTATTAAATTTTACCTTCATAAATCCTTTTAGAGGTTATTTTTAGTGTTCATAATGACGGCCCTTATGTTGTAAATTTCAATGCTTTGAAAGACATATTGTAGAACAGAAAGTCTTAAATTAAAAAAAAGTGTTACTAGTTCATATTTTTATATTCAGCAGAAAGAGGAAGGTAGGAAACTTAGAAAACCTAGATAAACTAATGTTTGATGCAAACGTCCTCGTATTTGAAACATTAAAGGGGGTGTTACAAACACCAAGTTGCAGAAAATGACTGAATAATCTTAATAATGTGACGTCGTCATAGGATGAGGAAGAACACAGACACGGAGTTGACTGTACATATTTATTTACAAGTTTATTACACTATATACACTCCTAAGGAACACTCCTAAGGAACGCTGCTCTCCACAGCACTCCGACTCCTGAGACGAGCCGCCTCAGTATTTACTAAGAGAACCCCAGCTCGCTACACCAGCGCCGCCCTTGGTCTCTTGTCCCGTGGCGAAAAGCCACGCCTCGCAAGACACTGCTCGCGATCACCTCCGCACATCGCTACGGTCAAAACTCGACTCCCAGGAAGCTTATTCCACCCGCCTCCCTTGCGAGGCATCACGTGACCGACCTCCCACGCACAAAGCGTCATTTCCGCTCGAGATTTGGGCTGGCTGCAGAAGGAGCCTGGCGTCCATCTGCGAACGATTTCTGTCGTCACACATCACTAGTGCGAACGGACAGCCGCCTTCTCAGACACGCCCCCAGCGGAGAGAGACCCTCGAGAGACCCCGGGGGGTCCGTCCGCCCCTGCGCGGCACGAGAGGACCACCCCTCCCCCTTGCACGACTTGTGCGGTCGGTCGCGCCCAGTGCTGTGACGCTACAATCTCTCCCATACTTGGGGCGAAATTTTTTTTCGCAGACTTATTTAGTCACAGAGAAAAAATTTCCCGGATTGTACGCCGACCGCTCATTAAATCCCTGGTCTCGTGATGCTAACTTTATAGAGTTAGCTATTTATCACCTATAATACCGTTTCACAAAGCTATGAATTTTCTATAACTAAATTTTCTTATCAAATTTTGATTACATAAATATTCTAGTCCTTTTACACTATGCTTTACCTAGTACCATTTCACATATATATCAATATACGTTTATATACACAGTTATGTACGTTTATATACACTCATATCAGTTTCTCACATTTTAATGACTTTTTGCCCCAAATACAACAACAACATCCATAAATTTGAATTTAACCCAGGTGTCCCTCCAAAATATTACAATTTTATCGTATGATCATAACCTTGGGCCTTATGTTAACAATACCACAAAACTTTGTCCTAGAAGAAAAACACATTACATTCAATAACACTCTTAAACTAAAGTATTTACAATTTTATACAATTGCACCGTTTTTTTTACATTTAGGTTCCACTGTCGTGGTGTCCCCTTGCACTCGCGTAGACCACTCCAGGCTAGTACATGCGACTCAGTGCATCCACATTGACATGCTCTGTCCCTTTTTTGTGAACAATGGTGATGTCGTATTGTTGCAGTAACAGTGACCAGCGCATTAATCTAGGATTATTCCCAGTAGAATTTCTTAGCCATACCAGCGGATTATGGTCTGTCTCTATTTTTATGGCGACCTGCCCATCCAAATAATATTTGAGCTTTTGGAGACCCCATATTATCCCTAAACATTCTTTTTCCGATGTACAAAATTTGGATTCCGCTGGTGTAAGCCTCCTACTTATATACAATACCGGATGTTTATCTCCTACATAGTCTTTTTGAGCTAAAATTATGCCCAACCCTCTATCTGACGCATCTGATTGAAGTATGAATTTTTTTGTGAAGTCCGGTGCTTTCACCACTGCGTCGCCGCAGAGCGCGTCTCTTAACTGACAGAATGCTTCTTGGCATTCGTCTGTCCATGTTACCCTACCTTGCCGCTCTCGTCCGCGTAACAAGTCAGTCAACGGTGCTGCCTTTCCGCGAACCCATAGATGAACTTGCGGTAATAGCCAGATAGACCTAAAAACGCGCGAACTTGCTTTTTGGTTCTCGGTACTGGAAAGTCTCGGATTGCCTTCACCTTCGCCTCGACTGGTCTGAGCTCGCCATTTCCGACCACATATCCCAAATATTGCACATGTGTACGTGCATACTTGCATTTCGCCGGTTGGACAGTAAGTTTTGCCTGCTGCAAAATTCTAAGTACGATGTCAAGATGGCGCACATGTTCCTGCCAAGTATTGCTAAATACTGCAATATCATCCAGATAAGGCAAAGCGAACTCTTGACATTCCCGTAAAAGAGATGCCATCATACGACTGCATTGATACGGCCCATTACGTATTCCGAATGGTAGTCGCAACGGCCTATAGGTGCCGAAACTCGTAACAAACGCAGCGTATCTCTGTGCTCTGGCGGTGAGACCTATCTGCCAGTAGCACTTGGCCAAATCGAGTGTTGTGATAATTTTTGCTGCAGCGACGGTCTTGATTCTTTCGTCCATGTTGGGTAATGGGTAGTACTCTGTTTTAATGATTTGGTTTAAGCGCCGGTAATCTATGCACGCGCGAGGTTTTTTGCCCGGCATCTCGACCAGAATCATTGGCGATGTAAAATCAGATTCGCCTACCTCTATAATGCCTTCCTTGAGCATCTTAGTGATTTCGTCCTTTAAGATTTTTGTTTGCCTAGGCGACATTCTATAAGGCGCGCTCCTAACTGTTTGCGTATGATCAGTGAGCTCTACATCCATTGTTATGACGTCAGTTAGTCCTGGTTTTTCCGAAAAAATGTCTTTGTATTTGAAAATGACATCTTTCAATGCTGCCCGAAATTCCGGCTCCACCTCTGTGCCTTCAAGCAATGAATCAATATCAATATCACTTGAGTCTAATTTCAAAGCGTACCGGTCCAGCTCGTCTTCTTCCTCCGCCGTCTCCTCTGACGCGATACCAAGGAAGTTGACGTACTCGGTCCGTTGATGATACCGCTTCAACATGTTTACGTGGTACACCTTTGCATCTTTTTTCCCCGGCATTTGTACCACGTAGTTAGTTTCCGAAATTTGTTCTTTAATTTCGCCCGGACCAACCCACTGAACTGCCAACTTCCGTGTTTTGTTCGGGGCCAAAACTAGCACTTTGTCTCCCGTCACAAACGTCCTATGAATAGCCCTCCGGTCGTACCAAACCTTACGTTTCTCTTGTTCCGACGCCATTCGCTGATGAGCTAACTCTCGTGTTTGCTTTAATCGGTTTATTAATTTGAAGACGTGCTCGACAACCGGATTCTCCTGCTCTTCTTCACCTGCCAAGTGCTCATACAGGAGCGTGATGGGCGTACGCAGATTTCTGCCGTACACAAGTTCGGCCGGTGAGAACCCTAGACTTTCGTATACGGTCGTTCGCAGCGCGAACATAATAGCTGGGAGCTGTTTCTCCCACTCAGTCCCGGCCTCCAAGCACAGCACCTTCATCAATCTATTCATGGTGCGGTGTACCCTCTCGATCGCGTTGCTCTGCGGGTGGTACGGTGAACTGCGTACTAAGCGGATCCCGAACCGTTCCGCGAATTCTGCCGTCAACGCGCTCGTAAAGCATGACCCTTGATCGGTTTGCATTTCCCGCGGAAACCCTATCCTGCTAAATAGTTCTAGTAAGGCTTCAATGACTGTTGCTGACGACAAATCCTTTATGGCTTTAGCTTCCGGAAATCTGGACGCGAGGCATATTGCAGTGAGGATATATTTGTTACCGGATTCTGACTCAGGGAAGGGCCCGCACGCATCAATATTAATTTTTGCAAATACTTCCGAGACGACGGGAACGAGTTTCAGAGGCGATTTCTTTTTGTCGCCTGCTCGACCTACCCTCTGGCAGCTGTCGCAGGAGCGCACGTAACTCTCCATATCCTTGAAGCAATTTGGCCAATAAAAATACTTGGCCATGGAGTCCTTACTTTTGGTGACACCTAGATGTGCATTCGCTGTTTCATGACAGACCTTCAACACAGTACTACGGTAGATCTTGGGCATCACAATCATTTCGTAGCACTCGCCGCGTTTACTCTGTCGGGCCCGAAACAACAATCCGCCCCTTTCGAAGTAGCCACTTCTTTCTGAGCCGACTCCCCTGGCTACCTCTGTTAATCCCTTGATTTCATCGTCTTCCTGCTGTGCGGTTGCGAACGCCAGTTTATCAATTTTTAATAAATTTACTATACCTGCGTCTAACTCTGCCGCCTCATTTTCCTCGACGTCTTCGCCCGGCAACGCTTCTTCCGCTCCGTCCGTGACGTTATCGGACGCCGGCGGCAGCTCTTCACACTCTCGGCTTTCCGGCGCCTCCACACGCGTCATTCCGTGACTCTGCGACCTGGTCTGTACCGCACATGCAAGTTGTGGTTCAACAAACCCCCCTTGAACCTCATCCATCAAGGTGGCCGTACGGTTACTTAATAAATAATAATCGAGCTGGCAATTACTATTCGCTACGGCCGCCTTTGTAACGAACCGGCCGAAGGGTCCTTCTAACGTGACGCGCGCCACCGGCAGATTCCTTGGTTCTGAATCCAGTGGTTGCATCACCCACACGGATTCCCCCGTCATTTGGTCATCCGTTACGTGTTTGCCACTTACGATATCATAAGTAGCGCCAGAATCACGAAGTATGTTAACACAAAAATTATTTACCTTTCCGACGCATGTGAACGGTTTTAACAATGCTTGACCTTGCGTTTCGGCTACGCGATTTATTCTTTCCACGCCCTTACGCTCCGGGCATTGCCTACGAAAATGACCTGCTTCCCCACACTTAAAACATTTGGCCGCCTTAGGCCTTTCAAATTCGGCCGTGTGGTTAACGTTCGATTCCGGCTGTTTTGAGGCTCGAGGCGCGCCTTCCGTCGCCTGGTCCACCCGTTTTACCTGCGTGTTCTCTTTGCTAGTAAACTTAGTAAAGCTACGTTTCCAGCCTGCTCGGTTGTTCTCATAGCAATCGAGTTTCTTGGCTAGCTCGAGAGACGACGCAAGATCTCCCCACTCATCGATAAAGTGGTCACGCATCTCCGCCGGTACCCTCCGCTTTAATTGGTCCGTAACCATTAAATCTAAGAGCTCGTGGAATTCAGTAATCTTAAGCCCCGCTACCCATTCCTTGCAATAGTTATTTAATTCTCGCGCGTATACATTCCACGTGGTTCCCGCACGCCTTTGGTGCGATGTAAATAATTGTCGGAATCTTTCGGCGTTAAATTTAAACATTTCTAACAGCCGCGTTTTTGCTTCCTCATATTCTACGCCACCCGTTCCCGAATCAAGCATCAACCATGAATTTACCTGATTAGGCAATAATGCCATGAGATTTGTCACCCATTCAGATTCAGGTATTCCCAATTGCCCTACCTGTGCTTCGAACACACTAAGGAACATTGTAATATCATCATTTTCGCCCTTAAACCGATCCATGACGTTTTTGAGTTGAACATTTGCCTTCGTTGCGATACTGGTACTACCTACCGATTCCCGTCCCGTGACTGCCGTCGTGATACGTAACTTTTCTAACTCATGCTGCCGTTCCTGCTCCACGCGTTGCCGTTCCTGCTCCACGCGTTGCCGTTCCTGCTCCGCGCGTTCTCGTTCGCGTTCTCGTTCGCGTTCTTCAATGAGGATTTCCTTAGTCGCTTCGGCGAGCTCCCGTACCAGTTCCTCCTCATATTCCGCGCTATTAACAATTATTTGCTTTAGTGCAACAACCGTTTCGTCACCTGAAAGCGTTTCCCCCATCTCTTTGGCCACTCGAACCAACACCTCCTTCCTGAATCCCGCAAGATACGACATACTGCCTGAATTAATCCCGGCGAGTACAAAAAGACACACTTACGTAAAGGGAGCCCTCGGTGCCGCTTGCGCTGATGTGACCCAGGGTTGAGTCGGAGACACTTGTAGACGTCCTTCCTTCCTTCAGGGTTCGGACCAGTCTTCTTTCTTGGTGCTTCCGTTGCCGACGCTTAATTTAATGTTTCCTCGCGCTTCACTGGTGCTGCGACAGCTTCCGCTGAGTTCCGTTACTGCTGCATATTCCCTCGTACGCACCCGTAGCCGCACTATTCACAACTTGGTACTTGCTGCCGTAATTAATGTTAGTTCAACACGACTGTGTGAACCAATTAATGCATTACTGGTCACTCGCGTGGATGTCCGTTGTCACTGCTTCCACCATTTAATGTTTTAATAGTCACCACCCAATGAATCGCTGCCACCATTTAATGCCAGTTTGGTGGGCAACAATGTTCCTCGTGGGCTTCGTTGTAACCGCTGCCACCATTTAATGTTTTTCGGTGGGCAACAATACTCCCCGTAGGCTTCGTTATAACCGCTGCCACCATTTAATGTTGTTCGGTAGGCAACAATGTTCCCCGTAGGTTTCGTTATAACCGCTGCCACCATTTAATGTTTCCTCGTCTGTGACGTCGTCATAGGATGAGGAAGAACACAGACACGGAGTTGACTGTACATATTTATTTACAAGTTTATTACACTATATACACTCCTAAGGAACGCTGCTCTCCACAGCACTCCGACTCCTGAGACGAGCCGCCTCAGTATTTACTAAGAGAACCCCAGCTCGCTACACCAGCGCCGCCCTTGGTCTCTTGTCCCGTGGCGAAAAGCCACGCCTCGCAAGACACTGCTCGCGATCACCTCCGCACATCGCTACGGTCAAAACTCGACTCCCAGGAAGCTTATTCCACCCGCCTCCCTTGCGAGGCATCACGTGACCGACCTCCCACGCACAAAGCGTCATTTCCGCTCGAGATTTGGGCTGGCTGCAGAAGGAGCCTGGCGTCCATCTGCGAACGATTTCTGTCGTCACACATCACTAGTGCGAACGGACAGCCGCCTTCTCAGACACGCCCCCAGCGGAGAGAGACCCTCGAGAGACCCCGGGGGGTCCGTCCGCCCCTGCGCGGCACAAGAGGACCACCCCTCCCCCTTGCACGCCTTGTGCGGTCGGTCGCGCCCAGTGCTGTGACGCTACAATAACAATGCAGTAGATTTACATGTAAATACTGATTGGCTCTTATCACTGACCACACCCAACGTGACAAAATTGACCCACAACCCCAAGAATACTGAGAACAACGCAAATCCGATAATGGCGAAATATAAACTTGTAAACTAACATTTTATGGCTTAATTGATGCTTCGAATTAGCCGTGTCCAAGATGGGAATTGACTACAACTTTTAGCCTTAATGTTAATAACCCCTCTAATTTCGTTTCAGCAAAGGAATGATACACGTCACATTAAAAAAAATAGTTTCGACGAGTTGGCGTTGTTTACAAATTAGGAGACAGATTCAGGCAGCAAATTCACGACTCCATCATCATCATCATTATCATCATCGTCGTAGCAGCAGTGTAGAACTGGACTTGTCCACGTATGAGTTCATCTCTTTTCTGCCTCACACATCCCACGTCCGCTCGGCTTAACAGGTTCCCCTGCAAGCCTAGCGCCGTCAACCAACGGGCGCCTTATTCGGGATGACGCGCCCGACCAGCATCTCTATCTCCGCTCCCGGATAGATTCTCGTTCCAGCCGTCGCCTCCGCCGTTCCGGCGAGACGCGCGGAAGAAAGTGTCTGGCTATGTGTGTGGGGAGTTGGGGGAAAGAAAAGGAGCGCCATTGGCGGCGGGCGTTCCGTCGGGAATTTTAAGCCGAGAGCCACGCGGCTCCAAAAAACCGCTGCGCCGCTGTTCGGGGAGTCCCCGCACGTCGTCGCTAGCGCCCCGCGCGGCGTAACCGCGTATTACCGGTCGTGCGACGAAACACAGGCCGGAACTGCTGCGGCCTTTGTCACCCGACGCTTCGCGATGCCACCGCCCGTGATGGTGACGGCGGCAGCGTTGGGGGCGCTCGGAGCGTCTTTTGGACGGCGTTGGTGAAGGCAGGTGGCTGTGGTGGCGAGGGGGCTTAGGAGCTACTGACGGTGGTGGAGGCTTTGGATACCGCGGTAGACGGGGCAGTGGCGTCGGCATCGGTGGCAGAGTTGCCGATGGCGACGGTATCTACAGAAGTGGGGTCAGTGGAGTGGTGGCGGCGATGGTGGCGGTGGTGGCGGCGGGGGTGTCGGCGGTGGTAGCGGCGGCGAGGGCGGCGAGGGCGGCGAGGGCGGCGAGGGCGGCGAGGGCGGCGAGGGCGGCGAGGGCGGCGAGGGCGGCGAGGGCGGCGAGGGCGGCGAGGGCGGCGAGGGCGGCGAGGGCGGCGAGGGCGGCGAGGGCGGCGAGGGCGGCGAGGGCGGCGAGGGCGGCGAGGGCGGCGAGGGCGGCGAGGGCGGCGAGGGCGGCGAGGGCGGCGAGGGCGGCGAGGGCGGCGAGGGCGGCGAGGGCGGCGAGGGCGGCGAGGGCGGCGAGGGCGGCGAGGGCGGCGAGGGCGGCGAGGGCGGCGAGGGCGGCGAGGGCGGCGAGGGCGGCGAGGGCGGCGAGGGCGGCGAGGGCGGCGAGGGCGGCGAGGGCGGCGAGGGCGGCGAGGGCGGCGAGGGCGGCGAGGGCGGCGAGGGCGGCGAGGGCGGCGAGGGCGGCGAGGGCGGCGAGGGCGGCGAGGGCGGCGAGGGCGGCGAGGGCGGCGAGGGCGGCGAGGGCGGCGAGGGCGGCGAGGGCGGCGAGGGCGGCGAGGGCGGCGAGGGCGGCGAGGGCGGCGAGGGCGGCGAGGGCGGCGAGGGCGGCGAGGGCGGCGAGGGCGGCGAGGGCGGCGAGGGCGGCGAGGGCGGCGAGGGCGGCGAGGGCGGCGAGGGCGGCGAGGGCGGCGAGGGCGGCGAGGGCGGCGAGGGCGGCGAGGGCGGCGAGGGCGGCGAGGGCGGCGAGGGCGGCGAGGGCGGCGAGGGCGGCGAGGGCGGCGAGGGCGGCGAGGGCGGCGAGGGCGGCGAGGCGGCGAGGGCGGCGAGGGCGGCGAGGGCGGCGAGGGCGGCGAGGGCGGCGAGGGCGGCGAGGGCGGCGAGGGCGGCGAGGCGGCGAGGGCGGCGAGGGCGGCGAGGGCGGCGAGGGCGGCGAGGGCGGCGAGGGCGGCGAGGGCGGCGAGGGCGGCGAGGGCGGCGAGGGCGGCGAGGGCGGCGAGGGCGGCGAGGGCGGCGAGGGCGGCGAGGGCGGCGAGGGCGGCGAGGGCGGCGAGGGCGGCGAGGGCGGCGAGGGCGGCGAGGGCGGCGAGGGCGGCGAGGGCGGCGAGGGCGGCGAGGGCGGCGAGGGCGGCGAGGGCGGCGAGGGCGGCGAGGGCGGCGAGGGCGGCGAGGGACGGCGAGGACGGCGAGGACGGCGTTGGTGGCGATGGTGGCGATGGCGACGTTAGTCGGCAATGGAGGTGGTGGTGGCGGCGGCGGCGGAGGAGGAGCAATGGTGGGGTTCGGGGTGCCACCGAGGCACGCCGTGACGTCGTCTTGGCGAGAGGCCAGGACCCTCGGAGGCGAAGTTGGGGTAATATTCGGGTCTCTGAAACTGACCTACGTAGTGAGACCCGTTTGAGGTTTGGTGCAGTGCGTGTGATTGGGTGAGAGACGTGATCGGTTTGAATCTGGGAAGCTTTGAATCAGAACGGATTTATGGCGATAGAGCTGAAAACCTGTTTTATTTTGGGAGGTTTCAGAATACAGAGCGTCACAAGATGTAAAATTTAATAGCAGTTTTCATGAGTCAATTTAAGCAATGAATTTGAAACAATTATCTGGACTCATTTATCTTAATATTTATAGAAATTCTTACATTTATAAAAATAATTGAACAGTTCAAATTTTGAAAAAAATTGTATAAGCGGATTTTTTCTTCTACTCTCTCTCTCTCTCTCTCTCTCTCTCTCTCTCTCTCTCTCATTCTTTCTCTCTCTCTCTCTCTCCCTCACAAACACACACACTCACGCACACATATATATTTCTATTCTCCAAAATTATCTCTATCTTCATCCCTATCAAACTATACTTTGTACCTCCCTATCATTCTCTTGTATACATCTATGAAACATCAATAAGACGAGATTTTCTGGTACGCCGCAAGAGTGCTTCATATCTATTCCTCAACATTAGCGCCACAAAGGATATCCACCCATTTGAATTTTCAGCTGATCGGATAGCAAGATACCTCAACAGTAATAATTCCCTTCAACAAGAAGTGGCTAGTCAGCTTCCTTGCTCTCCAGTTTAGGGCCATCTTCATTGTCTTTCATCCTCCCTCCAGCCTCCAGCTTCTCCACTTTCTCCTCCGCCACGTGCACGCTCGGAGGCGGCAGCTCCGGAAGGGGCCGCTTGCGTTAAGTTGCAAACCTCCTCGAGGGTTCTGTTGGTCTTTCGGCTCCGGATATTCTCTTCGCACCGGTGACGCCTCTGGCTCGCAACTCCGCAATCGACGAGCAGGTTAATACAACATCCGAGGGGATGCCAACATCTGCGAATTTCCCCAAACGGAAGTTTGCAACCCTCTATCCATTATAAACAAAGAAAAATGAGAGGAATTATTTTGAACGACATATTTAGTACGCTCTCAAAGGGCAAACAAACGAACTAATGTTGTGGGAAATTTAACACCATCGACATTACGTAGAGAAAAATGTATTAGTACCGATATATTCACAAGGGGTTAAAGAATAATATACACTGTTATTTTTATTGTTTGAGCATTTAAAATTCTGTGCGGAGGATTAGTTGTCCACTTACGTGAGTTCTCTAAAGTAACTCATATTTGAAAAGAATAAAGAAATATATTGGAAATTGTTTTTGTAAAAATGTATTTTATATTTAAACAATTTATTTACTTTTAGAAGCTCTTCATCTACTGAGGTCATTGAAATCCATGGGTGATGATCCTTTGAGTAGATGACGGTGAATGAATGATAGAATAATCGAAGAACGATGACGATAATAGAATAATCGAAGAACGAGAGGCATTTTAACTTATAAAGTGCTCGCTTTGTCTATCTTAAATTCTGCATGGTGGTGCCGGGATCCAACGTGGGTCCCTGCTATGAAACGTGTACGCGTTTAAACCATCAAGCCACGAGATCTGCTCCGAGAAACATCCAGATGCATTTTTCCTTCTCCAAATGGCCATAGAGCAGGGAGTATTCTGCGCCCCCAGCTTTGAAAGGCTGAGCGGAATGCACACAGACTAGTCGAGGCTGCCTAGGTCCAAAACACACAGCACACGATGCTAGTTCTCCCCTTCTCCGGACGCCGCGCTCTGGTGCAAAGCCGTCGACTGCACTAGCGCCGCGCGGCGGCGGTGGCGGGGGTGGCGGCGGCGGCGGCGGTGGCGGCGTTGGCGGCGGAGGCTGCCGAGATGAAATTCCTCCCGGCTGCACGAGCTGCCAGGCCCCGTGTTATTACCCGTAATTTTAATATCGCTGCGCCCATTGTCTCGGCCAGGGCGGATTCGCGGGCGACGGCAGCAATGGAGGTGGGAATAGACGTTGGAGATGAAGAGGTGGTGGGAAGAGATGGTTACTGGAAGGGAGGAAGTGTAAGTAGCGGACGCACAGGGGATGTATTGGAGGGGGCGCTGGCGATGAAGTTTAAGTGAAAAGGGATAGTGAAGAAGTACATGCAAGGGAAGGGAAGAAGTTGAAGCAGTACATGCAAAGAGGAGTAAATAAATATAGAATAAAAAGCAGTGAAAGATGCTGGAGGCGAAAATAAAAAAAAGAGATAATGTTAGCGAGAGGCGTTGGAGATGGAGGAAAGTGGTAGGGATAAGTGAAATTTGGAGGAGATGGAAGCGTGAAGAGAGATGGCAATGGTAGATACGCAAAGAAGATGAAGAAGAAAATGAGAGTGTGGTGTTGAAGACGTAGAAGGATTAGATGAATAAAGTAATGTGAGGTGTGGAAAGTGGAATAGAAGAGAAAGGAGAAAGTGTTGGAGCAAGGCATTGGAAATAGAGGAAGCGGTATCAAAAGCGGAAACAGATGGAAGTGTGAAGCAAAGGATTGTGTGACGTTTTGGATATAGGGGGTATGGGCAAATAAAGATGAAACATGAAGTGAAAGGGAAGAAGGGATTTGTAATATGGGAAGTTCGAAGAGCAGAAGGGAGAGTGACGAGAGAATATTTGAGATATTGAGGTGAATACGGAGAACGTGATAGTGAGGCATGGAACAGACGTGAGTATGGGTCATGTGATGGAGAGGGATGAGGAAAGCTGAAGGAATTGGGACAGATATTAGAGATTGTAGAGGGGCGCAATAAATAACGTAAGAAGATGGAAGAGGAGGTGAAAGGGCAAGGGAAAGAATGGTGAATAGTGAGAAGAGAAGCCAATTACTAAGAGCGGATGAAATAAAAATAACAGCGGAGAAAGGAGATGGATTCATAGAAAAGAAGTTGAGACTAACGAGAATCTAGCATGTGAACCTCATAGAAAGTAGGAGAATGTACGAAAATGTTGTAGTATAGTTATTAAAATGTATGTAGATAGAAAATGATAGTGTTAGAATAATTGGAAATCTGATCAAAATCACGGGAGGAATATTAGCGAAATGAAATGAACATGGAATTATGAATGTGTCAGGCAAAGAAAGCAAGATACAGCTCGAGAATAAAAATGGAAATTTGTGAAGGAGAAAAATCCGAGGAAATATTGTAGGTACTGGAACAATGTATTAGCTCGTTAAAAGTCCAAAAGCGACAAGAAAAAAGAACCCTAGTGGTGGAAAACATATAGGCAGGATAAGCTTTTCAAATGTATTAAGTGTAGAAGATCGGTCTCGATGTGAGAAATGATGAGAGGAGGGAAACGTGGAAGATGGAAAGAATAATAAAATAAGGCGGATTAAGTGAAGTGTTGCGGGGTGAGAGTATTGAGATCGGCTAGCCATTTCGACATCATGGTGGAAATTGTCAGGGGAGATTAATGAGTTAGAGTGAAAGAGGCAGGGGGAACCAAGGAAAAGAGGAAGAAAAATCATGGATTCTTTGGTTTCTTCTAGTGCATCTGGCGATAATTTGTTGGATAAAGAATGAGACATCTAACACTCGTCTTCTATAGATTTTACTGAATAATTCTAAAATTATGGTGGTAATATCGGTTGTGCTAGTTCGCCTTTTCCTTCCTCGAATACACTTCTTTTCATACCTAATCCTGGTTTTCAAATCAAAGACCGGAGAGCATATCAAAAATTAGAATAGCACGTAGTGTGTAAATGCACTTACAATATCTTGCAAAATGCCTTTTTTGTGAGCGACCAAGATTTCGTAATAAATGTAGTTCAAAATGCACTTCCTTTTTACATTCTTGCAAGTGAAAGGCGTTGTTTACGTGGTTAGAATAGATTCACCGAACTAACAAACACACAGATATCTGGAACGAGTCACTTTCCAAACTGGGTACGCTCTAAGCACCCGACCGATCTCCCGATATCTATGGCAGAGCATGCAAGTGTGTCCGTAAGTGGGAGAAAAGGTCCAAAATTAGGAAGGAAAGATTGCGCCCGGACCACGGCCCACTGCTTAGGGTAATGGTCCAACATTCACCTGCCAGTGATCGGAGAAATCACGGAAAGCTAACAATCAGAGCAGACGGCCGCTAGATTTCTCTTAGAAACGGTAGCTGAACTCAACCCAGCTATCCAGTTAGTGTCGAAAAGTCGCCTCCGTCGGGACTTTTTTAAACCCGAGAATATCCTGGCCAGTGATGCAGCCCCGGCAACAACCAAACCATCTAAGTCTTAGTGACGGCAACTTGTCATTTCACAAGTGAGGAGCAAACCTTCAAAAAGTGACATATCCATTTGGCAAAAAAAAATTTTTTTTTTCTGTTGTTTTAGCTAGAATTTTATTACAAGAAAAGTGAGATGTCTTACAACTCATTAAAAAGTAATATATTCGTTTAGATAAAAATGGTGATGAATAGTGTTAGATTTATGCTAAATTTTTTCATTTTTATTGGAAAATACTGAATAGACATGTCACGTATAACATGTTTACTTTTCAAATACGAACACTGAGATTGACTGATGGTTAGTGATTCCGGCCGCGTGAACTGCTAAGGTCATTAGTCCTGTAAGTGTGGTGCCTCAGGAGTTTTGTAAGTGTGGTGCTTCAGGAGTTTTGTAAGTGCGGTGCCTCAGGAGTTTTGTAAGTGTGGTGCCTCAGGATTTTTTTACCTCAGAAGGTGGCGGTGATCATCCCCCGCTGGATGGTGAGATCCGGCGCCGACCTACTGTCAGCTAGTGAGATTTCCCAACCAAGTATCTTCTCCAACGGGACACAGCCCCAACTAGAACAAGTTCCGACCAGTCTCCCTGCTTATGTGGTAATGTAGTGTATGTATGTAAGGGGTGAGGATAGGACAAGGAAGAGAACAGAAATATCGCACGCGGTCCATGGACCGTTTGTTATGTTACTGCTCCGGCATTTGCCTGGTGTTGGCCAAAGAAATCACGGAAGTCTACTGATCTACTGATCAGAGCAGCGGCCCGCTTGAATTATTCTTCTCCAAATAGCGGCTGAATTCGACCTAGCTGACAAGCTAGTGTCGAAAATCCTGCCACCGTCGGGACTCGAACCTAGGACCTCCCGGTCGAAGGCACTGTTGTGACATCAGTGGATGCCCTTAGCCTCCTCTCCTGGTACGAACATTGGAAATGAGGAGATCATAGTGAGGACTCGCCAGGAAGAGGCCTAATCCGACAGAGCGGAAGCGGAAGTGGCAGAGGCGGCAACTGCAGAGGCCTGAGGCGGCCTCCGCCGATTCGGGGATGCAGTGCGCTTTGCATTCCTTGCGTGCCGAGCCGCTCCGCCGCCCCTTGCCCGGCGCCGTCCCAAGGCAAGATTCGGTAATTCGAAGGGAAATCCCCTTTTAAGTTATTTACAAAATCAACCGGAAATTGCAATACCAGACGCTCCCCGCAGTTATGAAGATGATGAAAGCGCAGGTTGGGAAAGGGGGGGGCTGAAGAGAGGGGTTCTTTGTCTGCGGACAATGTATAGGATGGGAAACGAGAGGCTCTTGTTATAAAGTCATAAGATTCGCAGTTCGTTATTGCTTTAGGGTATCAATAGAATTTCGTTTCCTACACAATGATTTTCCAGTAATATTCTCCCTTGTGGTTCCGGGAACCATGTCTTTTGTTTTAAACTAATTGCGAAAGCATGGTGTAATAGATTTATTCTGTCGATTTTAATATAATTCCATTTAAAGCTGGGGTTATCAAATACAGTGATAAAAGGTTTGAGAAATTTAATGCATTATTCAAAGTTAAAATAATTTTGTAGCCAGACACTTAAATGATTTTAATTTCATATCTGACTGACCCGGCAAACGTTGTTTTGCCATATAAATTATTCCTAGAATTATTTTAGTAGAAAAAAATAACTAACTTACTGTCAGTTTTTGAGGATGTGGTATATATGAGTTGAAGGAGCGCTGTGAACGATGATGAAATATAAAAATAACATAATACCAAACATTTATATTTTTAATTTAATGTAATTTAGTTTTTGAAATGATATACATAGCTAATTATAATAATTTTACTAAAAAAACTATCAATCCCTCAACGCAGTGTGTAGGGTGTACAATATATTTTTTGTTATCCCATCATTAGCCAACACAAATAAACTGGATGGTCTGCCCACTCGAGAGCATGCCACGTATGACCGTGTGAAAAAGATGGTGTGCTTATAAATAAGCCACAAACAGACATCGTTTGGCTTGAGACTTATTGATAGTCATCGTAAATGCCATCTTAAAAGAAATTGAAGACGTTTAAATTGATTTGGCACATCTGTGGGTATAATAGGAGTCCACGTATGACCGTGTGAAAAAGATGGTGTGCTTATAAATAAGCCACAAACAGACATCGTTTGGCTTGAGACTTATTGATAGTCATCGTAAATGCCATCTTAAAAGAAATTGAAGACGTTTAAATTGAATTGGCACATCTGTGGGTATAATAGGAGTCCGTGGCAGTAGTACATTCTCATCTCGAAATTTGCCATTTGATATGATGGCTTCGACAACGTTTTTCTTCACAGCCATGCAAATTATTCATAAATTATTTAAAAATTACACGAAAATAGAAAAATGTTATTTGTAAAATTACGATTAACATCCACACAATAAAAATAATGACCGAAAATTGTAGTGAGTGAGAAACGGCTTATTGTGTAAGATATCTCATCCCTACTCCGTGCTGCTTACTGGGTCAGAAGCAATGTTGCCAGATGTGAAACTTCCGATTGCGAAGTTTAAAAGTTCGAAAATGCGGATTTCTTCTAATGAATGCGGATTTACTAATATAATTTAAAAATAGTGGAAAACATCAATAATTCATATATCGACATATAATTCCGTTTTATTAATTAAATATATGCAATATTGTCTCACTATATTTGTTCTATGATTGTTCTCACTATATATAATGTTCTCGATTCACCCAAAAAATTAAAAATATAAAATATCAGTATTTTTGTTTGTACTTTCAATTTATTTTTAAACTCAGTTTAATATGAAGCCGAGTAACGTAATTTCAACATTTTTAATTTCAATATCCCGGGAAGTGTATCATCTCTCCTGCTTGAATAAACGCAGTAAGACTCTGAATGACGATCCGTATTCTTATTTGGTGTATTCGAAAACGACTAACCAACATATTGTCACCTATTTGTCCTCTGAATCTCTAACAGTAAGACAATAAAGGACAGAGTTCACGACAACACTTTGGTGCTTGGTCATCAATTTTCGAATTCGGCAATTGGATAAAGCCCTAAGTTAACTAAACATTAATTTTTTAAGACTAATTAAACATTTCGCAGCAACAAACATCACAAATTATTAAAACAAAGTCCTAAACCTAGTCCCAATTTCATATCTACCTGTAGCCAAATAGTAATTGCTGTGCTTTTTTTCCTACTAATTATAGAATTAATGATATATTAGTCTCTAATATGCTTAAGACTCCTCAAACCTAACGCTACAATGTATCGCGGAGACAGACATTTTCCTAGCTGAACCCGGCAGACGTTGTTCTGCCCCTATATCTCTCATTCTCCGTGTCTCTCTCTCTTTCTCCGGGCCTCTCTCTTCACCGTCTCTCTCTTTCACCGTCTCTCTCTTTCACCGTCTCTCTCTCTCTCTTTCTCCGTCTCTCTCTCTTTCATCGTCTCTCTCTCTCTCTTTCACCGTCTCTCTCTCTCTTTCATCGTCTCTCTCTGTTTTATTCACATTTAATAGCAGATTCTGCACATCGCTGAGCAAGTTCGTAATATGGAGAAACACCGTATAACGGGTGAAATACCGCCGTGTGAAATACCACCGTGTGTAGAGGGTTGCCTAGAAAGTTTTGTCCGAAAAATTAAAAAAAAAAAAATTGGGATGGACCACCCTTATCACTAAGGGGTATAAAAAATAGATAACAACCTATTCTCAGACCTACTGAATATACATATAAAATTTCATCAAAATCGGTCAAGCCGTTTCGGAGGAGTATGGTAACTAAAACTGTGACACGAGAATTTTATATATAAGATTTGTATTTACCGGTGTGGATCACGAAGTTCTTTCAGGACAACACGAGTGTGTACGCGTTCAAAACTATTGGTTTTTCTTGACATCTAATACTTCTGCTAAAATCGCCAAAGCAACTTCAAATAGTTTTATTTAGTAATAATACATTCCTGCAGTTGAATACACCACTTTAATTCTTTTTCAGTCTTACATATGAAATTGCTTTCAGATAAATCGTGTCCTGAGAAGGTAAGTAATTTGTTAGAACAATGTTATTTAATTACTTTCTATTAAATGGTAGTTTCAACAAGAGGGGAAGTTTTCATTATCATAGCTATCCCTAGTCAACTTTATCGTTCTGAGCTGTCACAAAGGGAGCGGTCAACTTTAAACTTTGCTGTAGTTATCGTTACTGTGAGCTGGAATTTCATCTTCCTTCATCTCACTGATAGAGGTCTGGCTGCATAGGTCAAGATGCTCTTGGAATATTGGGCTTTCCCTTCACTGTGCCACTTACTATGTAAAGTAACTATATTTTAGGTATTTAGTTATCTGTTACTTTGATCAAGTGTTAAATTATCAACAGCGTTAACTCAGAGTTGTGATATATCATTTATTCCCGAAGCAATGAGATGAACATCCATTAGAATGGTTATTCTAACAGTTTTTCATTTTTCAAATGTTTTGATGCCCTTATTATTTTAGAGATTATTTTGATCCTCAGTCTTCAGAGATATTATTAATTAATAAAAGTCGGCAAAAAGTCACATCTTAATTGGTACAAATGGTTTTCATATAATGCGATTCTTTTGTTCGACGTAGCTGCATTGGTTTTTTAAAGAGATTCAATTGTAAACTGAAACTGATGATAAATAGGAGTTCTTAGGTAGTGCTCTTAGGACACAGTTAAAAGTTTTTAGAAGACAAGTGCAGTTTGAAACTACTCTTCAGAACTCTACTTCTTCCGCAAACGGTTCGTGGTCTGGTTTCATGTCTTTGAGATTACTTGGATTAATTTTAAGAACTCATTTAATTGAGGAAAATATTAATAGCTGTATTGACCGAACGATATCATATTGCTAATATCAGATTAATGAGAACAGTAACGTCTTGAAAAGCGATGAATTTGGTTTGAGAGAACATGTGATTTTAAAAATGTGTATAACGCCTGTACAGATTCCGCAGGATTTTCATGAATTTTTCTAACCTCTGCATATCTTTGAGGGAAGTCTGTGAAGCACTACGTAAAACCGAGGTGAAGGTCATTCACTAACTCCTTTTCTGAACTGCTCTAAAGATTCTACAAAATATAAAATGCATCTGGCTTCCCAACGCCAGTTCGCTTCGGGGAGAACTGAAAACGAATTTCTGGAATATGACAATGAATCCAGGATGTATTTGACGCTATCCAAACACTATCCAAGAGAAAGCAATGAGAAAAGATGGGAAATAGGTTTCTCCCATTAAATATACTGCTCTTTCAACTACTGAAGGGCACAATGTATTAAAGTTCATGAAAAGGTAAATTCCCTTAACCTCTTAATCTTGATTAAGTGACCACCTCAAATAACGGTCCATTTTTGCTTGAACCATTAATGACCTCAGTGTAATACGATAACATTGGAACTCTTCATAGATCCTTATCATTGCAATGAGATAGGACAACCCGCTCAGTAGCCTAACCGAGCCCTTCACAGAATGCTAATCGAATGTTTGCTCCAATAAATTTTAGATGAAACAGTCATATTGAAAAATATGTGTCACGTAAGCAGTAAACATTTATTTTGTATTTTAATATCAGAAATATGAAATCTATGTGATAATTATATTGAAAAGAAGTGTGATAACTTTAGAACCCTATTTAAGTAGTAGTATATGTTTTTTAATGATTTCTTTCTAAAGATGATCACCACCTTTAAAAGAAACATAACAAAAATGTACAAGTAAGCTTCAACCTGGATTACTTGCACGTCCAAGCTCAAATAGCTGTCTAGATTTCAACAGCACGCTCAACAGCGGTTGACCTCAACACGAGAACGATGAAATGGCAATTCAAACACTTCACTCTGAACAAAGCCCTCGTCTACAACGGCGTCGCAACACAATATGCACCCCCGCTTCCCTCGACAACCAAGTTAGAGTGCAGTTTGCGTCTGTTGCGGTATCGCCGTGCATCTGGAGAGTGCAGCCTCCGCCCTCCGTCTCCGGGCAGCATGACGGTCCCGGGCGCTGGCCACTTAGAAGGGCTGGGCGCTGGCGGCGCGGCGTGGCGCCTCGGCTCCTCCCCGTCGCTTCCGGAGCGGCGCGGCGCGGCGCCTCGGGCCACTCGGCGCGATTGCCGCGCGCCCGCCCCGCCAGACGAGGTTAGGGCGACGGCTTTGGCGCAGGCGGAATAGGAGGAGACGAGATGGACGGACACGGAGTCTAGCAAGGCGAAGGCGAATGGGGGCGAGGAGGGAGATGGGGAGAAGACGAGATGAACGGACACGTGGTCTAGCAAGGGGTCGTGGCGAAGGCGAAATGGAGGCGAGGAGGGAGACGGGGAGAAGACGAGATGAATGGTCATGGAGTCTAGTAAGGGGCCCTAGCGAAGACGAAATGAAGGCGAAGAGGGAGATGGGGAGAAGACGAGATGAAAGGGCATGCAGTCTAGTAAGGGGCCTTGGCGGAGACGAAATGGAGGCGAAGAGGGAGATGGAGAGAAGACGAGATGAATGGTCATGGAGTCTAGTAAGGGGCCCTGGCGAAGACGAAATGGAGGCGAAGAGGAAGGTGGGGAGAAGACGAGATGAAAGGTCAAGGAATGGGAAGAAGAGTGGGTGGAGTCGGGGAAGTACAGTGATGAGACGGGAGCCAGAACGGAGAGGGAGGTGGTCGTGGTTTAAGATAGGGGATAAGGAGATAAAGTGGGGCGGGAGATGAGGCGGAGATTGGGTGGAGGTTATGTTGTCGGTTTTGGCGAAGAGACGGAGATGGAGATGGGAAGACGTTGGTCGAATACAAAGTCTAGAGAGGTTGAGAAGAAATGGTGGGGATGGCTATAAGGCGGGAGCGGCGACGGGAACGGAGGTGGACGTGACCGGAGATGGGGGTAAGAAGATAAAGTGGGGCGGGGAAGATGGGGCGGGATTGGGTGGAGGTTATGGTGTCGGGTTTGGTGAAGACGGAATAGAGTCGGGTCGAAGCCAGAATGAGCGGTAAAAGAGATGTAAAGGGAAAGGATTAAGACCGAGATGCAGCGGAAGCGGGGATAGAGGTGGACAGACTTGGAGATGGTGACGCCGGTGACAAGGTGGGGTGGGAGAGATTAAGTGGGGATAGGGATAAAGTTTTTATGATTGACGACGAGCCTTGCGGGGACGCAATAAAGATGGAGGGGAAGGCGAGGAGAATAAGAGATGGACGGATACGAAGTCTAGGAAGGGGAGAAGAATCGATGGGGACGGTGATGAGGCGGAGCGGGCACGGGGACGGGGATGGAGGTGGATGTGGTCAGAAGTGGGAGATATGGAGAATAGGTGGGGAGGGAGAGGTGAGGCGGAGATTGAGTTGAAGTTAGGCTGTCGGTTTAGGCGAAGACGGAATAGAGGCGGAGTGAAGACAGAATTAGCGGCAAAGGGATAGATAGATATTTATTATTTCCGCAAGTAGGTTTATGCAACCTGATGTCAGAACACTAAAATTTACATATTATAATTAGTAATTAAATACAATTTAGGTGGGGCGGGATAGATGAAGTGGGGATGGGGATAAAGTTTTGATGATTGACGAAGAGCCTTACGGGGACGCAATAAAGGCGGAGGGGAAGGCGAGGAGAAGAAGAGATGGACGGATAGAAGAGAAGATGAAGACGGAGGTGGGGAGAGAACGAGGACACGGTTGATGTAGTCGGAGATGGGGGGTAAGGGGATAAGGTGAGATGGGGGGATTAGGTGGAAGTTATAGTGTCGGGTTTGGTGAAGACGGAGTACAGAACGAGCGGTAAGGGAGGTGCAAGGGGAAAGGAGAGAGGGTGAAGTTGGAGATGGGGCGGGAGCGGGGTCGGAATTGGTTGGATAAGGAGATAAGATGGTAAGGAAGAGATGAGATAGGGATGAGGTTGTTGTGAGGGACAAGGAGAAAAGGTGAGGCGGGAGAGATGGGGGGATTGGGTGGAGAAGGTAACGGTTTTGGTTTTGGCGAAGACGGATTAGAGTGGGGTCGAAGACAGAATGAGCGGTAAGAGAGATGTAAAGGAAAGAAGAAAGGACGAAGACCGAGATGGAACCGAAACGGAGACGGCTGATGGTATTGGTAGAGAACACGAGTACATGTAGAAGTACAGTTATATCGGCAATGAAGGATTTATTAAAAGATGGAGAAAGAAGCGACTAGTATTGACTAATATTGATGTGTCTACGTGGTAACACTTACGAATAAACTTTTTCAAGATTTTTTGTATTAAAAATAATTACGGTAATAAAATAATTACAAAGACCTTATTCTGTGTTCCTTGCGTATTAATATGTTTTTAGAAATCAGTTGATACTAGATGTAATATACCTTGTCAGTTATTATGAGGAGTAATTAATGAAGAAACTGCAGAAAAATATATCGCAGCCGGATGCGTTCAGTCGCAGTAAACAAGCCATGCTACGATACATGCTGTTGACTGCAGAAAGCCCGCCTTGGTGTTGACGGTGACAGCGGCGGGGCTTTGGGTTGGGGCTGGAACGGGGCCGTCTACAGTGGTTGTAGTGACGGCAGCGACGTCCTTTGAAAGAGCGTGGGGGAAGTAGCAAGGGATTCGGTGGTGGTGATGTAGGCGGGGATGGCGGCAGCTGTGGAGTCGGAGGACGGGTGGTGGCTGTGGCGAAAGGCAGCTAGAGCGCGGGTGGGGGAGTTAACAAAGCCACGCGGTGTCTGTCGGACCGCTGTCTCTGGCTCCGCGCCCCAACGTTTCGGCTATGAGGTCTTGAGCCAATAATGTTGAGTTGCTGCCTCACAGACTGTAACTTTTCCGTCGGCGCTGTCTCCTTGATGTGGGGAAGACGTTGACGACTGCCTCGTTGCCGACCCTCTCCCTTCCGGCGATTCCATCGATTTGTCATCCGATTCCCTTTTATGTTTCTTTTATTAACCATTAATATAATTCCTTCTCGGAGACTTATGCATTCCGAATTGACTATGACGATGTCGGAATGTGATCTGTAGATTAAAAGATGAAATTGAAGGCGAAGAGAATAAGGAAATTCGAAGAAGAGGTGAAATGTGACCAAATACTCGAAGTTTTTATATAGATGTACCGGATTCGAAACTCACAGTGTGTAATTTTGACGATCTAGGAGGAAAAAATTAATAACTCCCTTTGAAATGAATTTCTCGTAGTTTTGGAGGTCTATTGTGTAAATAATGTCCAAATAAACAAATCTGCTTGTAAAACTTAAATTTTTACAAAATATTTTGTAAAATATTTAGGAAATTTTGAATACTTGTATTAGCCCTCATGACAGTATACGTTTTTCAAACATTGCATTTGTTTAACTCTATTGGACATAATATTTGAATTTTACAAAACATACTATGCAAGAAAAATAAAATGAAAGTATACAAAAATAAAAAGCCGAAAATGAAAAAATAAAAACAAAATAAAATGAGAGGAATGTACAACAAATATTTACAAATTAGTTTGAAACACTACTCGCGTGTTCTTCTGATGGTGATTCTTCTAAATATGCCGTGCCTTTTTTGCCTTTTTCCTTGATTATAATGACACGAAAAGTTCATTTTTTTTGGTGCAGTTGTAGTTTTGGCGTATATGCTCGACTTGAATGGATCTGAGCTAATAAGCAGCCGGTGGAGCAAATTCATATTTGCGTTTGCTCTTGACGTTTTTCTAGTTCTTTTTCGCCACTTTCGCTTTATTCTCTTCTCCTCTCACTTGCCATGTTCGTATTTCTGAACGATAAGAAATGTGCAAAATGCACTTAAAATCATTTTTTTGTTGGCGTATGTGTACATATTGGCGGGTTGAAATATTAATATCCATCAAAGCAAGTGACAATGATGCAGGCTTTTGAAGAATGGATCTTCGACCTTTGTTAATTGTAGTTCTCCTATTGGAAGAGGCTTCACAGAGCTCCTTATCTATAGCTGCCACATATCTTTTTGTCATACTTCCTTAGTTTGCATTCAATAGCTATGGATAACTTTTCTGAGCTAGTAGTGTCTACAAAAGGTTTCAATTGTATGGTTTTAGCTTTAATCCCGCAGTACCTGAAGGACTCATTAGGTCTTCTAGCTCTATTACTTTTTACACATATTTGTGATGGACCAGGGACTGCCTCTAACATGTAATCAGGAAGGATAAGAGTTTCTTGTAGCCAGGACGAATTATATTTCAAGAACGACTCTTTACTTCTTACGGAATTTTGCAATCCGGTTTCAACTTTTTGACAAATACATCTAATGTAAGACTTAATTTTGTCCAAAAATGCTTCTTGAGGTTCTATAATTCCTAATTCACGTAAGAAAACATTTAATACGACTTGAGATCTCTTATCAATTGAATTTTTTACTCATATATCAAATAACAACCTGCGGGTAACTTGAAGACCCTTTCTGTAAAAATGTATATATAATTCAGATAAGCAGGTATAAGCAGCTAGTCTTTTCACGATTAAGAACCCAAAAGAAATAGTTTTAAAATGTATATGGCCCGAAAGGTGTATAATTGTGTATAACACACTAAAACTCTAATTGAATTTAGAGAACGTGTAATACATTCAGTATAAATCGCTCCCCTTTTCCATTAACGTTTTAGGCACATCAAAAATAAACTCTTCAATTTTATCCACATAAAAATAATCGTAAAAGCATGTACATTACTAATAGTCAACTCACAAATCACAGAATGAGATGAGTAGTGTATTCCTACCAAGAGAACTTTATGGACTGAAAAGGGTCATTGGGAGCTGAGCGCTGCCGGAGCGGTGATGGACGTCTTTGGACACGTACCATGGGGTCCTTGTGACCTTCAAGAGAAAACTAACAACGTTTCCACATAGTTCAGACATACTACCACACAGAAATATAACAATTTTACTATTTCAATTCAGTCGAAAATTGAATTTTTTCCAGCTAGTTGGCCAAAATCACACACTGTGCTCCGCTTAGCAAAGGTGAGAGAGTATGAGCAAGTAAATTATTTGTAACGTGTTCACTGAATATTTTGATAGTAATTTGCACGTTTCTTGAATTATTGGATGCAACTCTAGATGTAGATTATGTCTCTAAATTCTGCTGATGATTTTAAAAAGTATTTTAATATTTACTCCTTCTGACAGTTCTTGGTTTCATTAAAATATAATATTTATCTCCCCTGTAGAACCTCTTGTGAGCCTCTTGTTTCACGGCTTCAGCCACAAAATCCATTCTGTTCACTAGTGAAATAACCTATATCGGAACTCCCACCAGAACCATTAACAAAAGTATCTCCACCGTTACCACTCCCACTATTATCCCCATTACCATGATCATCTCACTGGCAATGTTACCACCAGCATCATCACAACCGTCCTCTGCTTCTTCACAGTACAAATCAGTTACCACATCAGTTACAAAGCACCATACAAATCAGTTACCACGTCCCAAATCCACTGCTTCACCATCACAATCACCGAGCAAATCAGCTACCACATCCCAAAATGTCTCTCATCATACCCACCGCCGCCACCATCACTCTACCAACCTTCCACACGCGTACTACCATTCCCCAGATAACCGCCATTGCCCCATCTATTAACTCCCTATCACCATCGTATCCGTCACCACCGCCACCACTGAGCTTCCCTCCCCCTCTATTGCATCTTGTTCTCCCTCAAGAGCGATCCGGAGTCGAGGGGAAGCTTCCAGACATCCCGGAATCCCGGAAACTCCGGGGAAAGGGGGTCGGGGAGCGATCTCGGCTGGGAAGAACCCCTCTCCACTTGATATGACAACGGCACTTCGCCGCCACTGTTGTTACTTTCCGCGTCGCCGCCGCCGCCGCCACCACCACCACCACTTCCATCCCAATTCGCTCACGCAATCCCCCTCCCTCTCCCGCTCCCTCCCCCCCGCAGTCTTCTTTTGTCGGCGTTGGCATTTCTCGGCAGCAGAAGTTTTTCGTTTGACTTCTCTACGAGGGAGAGTGATGTAGTTCTCGAGGAAGATCAAAAGTTTGCTGCGTCTTTCCTTCCGAACCTTTAAGACGCCCTGTCAAAACTACCGCTGCTTAGTTGTGCCTCTTGTTCTGGATCGCGGTGTCGCTCAAGAGCCGGACGGAAGGAGAGGAAACCAATTTTTGGTTTCTTGGGAATGACTGAGAGCAAGGGTTAGCGTTGTTGGGGTTGATGCTTTCGTGGGAATGATATACGTGTTCAGAAAGTGATATGAACTTGAGCTTCAGATTTTCTGTAGAGCATTCTTCTGATAGTGAAGTTTGGTTAGTATTTTTATAATAATTCAGGTTGATGTGCCTGGTATAATAATGCATTAGATCTGATGAAGTTAGCTATCAAAAATCAACCACTGTTCTAGTTTAGTTATTATTAAACCTTAGAATAGACAAGAATATTTGGATAAAATGTCTATTAACAGTTTCTATTACAATTGCGACGTTTCGAACTCACGTGTTTGCAGTCTTTATTAGGCAACGGCTAGCTCCTAAAATGTTATATCTTGACGTTTTTAGAATTTTTACAAAAAGCAGCTATACGTTGAGACAAGATTTGTGTCTTAAAAGAAAAGATTAATTATTTCACTCTTTTAATTTTTCTCTTCGAATTCTTGCCTTCTTCCAAAAAATTAAGCAATAGGACACTACTAAATTTCACTTTCTCTAAGGACAATGTAATCTTTGGTAAATTATAAAGTAGCACGGATATTATTGGCCAGTTAGAAATTTGCTTCAAGTAAATTGGTGACACACACAGCCTAATAATAACTGTTTCTCTGAGCAATTTACAAAATATAAGCCATAATTGCATTTGAAGTCGACTCGGAAGCGACTAGAACATAGGACAGCGTAAGAGTGGAGTGCATCATGAACAAACAAGTTACTGCATCCATTGCCGAGACTTCTCACTTCCGCGGCATTGCGGCACGGGTTACTAGTCTCTGGTTAGAACAAATATCTTAAAGTTTTCCATGGAGTAAAAAACAGAGTCATGTGAAGTGAAATTAAAACACCAAACAATTAGAAGCAATTAAAAACATACGTTGCATTTCTACGGAAACAATGAAAAACCTGAAAAACAAACATGAAAAACCTGAAATCTAAAAATGTCTAAATATCAGATCTACTTTACAGTTCATGAAAAGGAAAGATACTCGCATCTGGTTTTCTAAGTTTTTCTTCTTGAAAAGATGACAAGTCACTGTACTGAAATGTTCAATTCCAATGCAATTTCTCAATGCTTTTAGATGGAAAGGTACTTTACTCTTCTAGGAAGCAGTGTGGATCTTGAAAACTTGTATATTATCATATTATATTATGTGTATTATTATGAGATATCAGTGCTGTTCATTATCAATTTCTGGGTGTGCTGTTTGACGCCAAATTCTGGATGTACCAAAAGTAGACATTTGTATATTTTGCAACTAATTTATAAAGTTAAATCATATTACTTAAGTGCATATTTTGTAAACGAGTTGCATACGCTGTTTTGATAACAAAATTATAAATGTTTAAAAAAAGGTTAGAGTTAAAAAAGGTTAGTTTTTAGAACAAGTTAAAACTTTGTACTTGGAAAACTTGGACATCGTTATTATGACATCACGAGTATTTGAGATTTGTGCGAATTACGGCGTTCGGCTCTTCGGTGTACCGTCACCACCCCTCAATTATCTCGCTGCGATTTGCGCGATATATGATGACGCAATTATTCGTGCCGTAAACTAATATGTCATAATCGATGCCATCAAATGCAATTTTTGAACGATTCCTTGCAACTAAAAAGGCCGTTTAAAGTGCTGGTACACAAAAACCATGGTCATTCAAGAATGCATTTAAATATTTGAAAAAAATGAATAGAACAATGAAACAAATCAATGCGTAGTGATTTAAAATTATAGGTAGACTGCTCTTCTATTAATCACTGTAGTTACTAAAATATTTTAACCACTGATTGTTACTTAATATGAAATAGCTATATTTGTGCTCCACAAAAATGCTTGAACACTTGGAAAATATACGAATTATATCTCTTCTCCAAAAGGGAAGGTACTGATATAAGCCTACAGAAGAATTTCATTTCTTGGAAACTGAGAAGACAGTAAAAACTGAATATCAAATAACAATTATAGTACTTGTTCATTCACAGTATTAAAGTTTTAACCGCTTCCAAAGCATTAATTGTAATATGAAGACTACAATATAAGCAATTTTCAACCACATACGCTTAGTAACTAAAGAGTGATAAAACGTTTCCCTCAGGAACACGAAGTCTGTAACTGCTACGTTGGCCTGGTAGGTGACGAGAACATATACTTATGGAACTAAACTGGCCAGTTGGAGCTGCGGGAAGGGCTACTTCACATCGAAGTGATTAATACGGTTTAAAATCAAAAAGTCTTCCTGCGGTGATCCAGCAGGAAACATGAATGGCTCCCTCAAGAGGGCAAACGAACGAAAACCACTCGCGTCGCGCAATAGGAGCCAGAGCGCATCGCGGTGAGCGGCCCCAAGAAAGCGCCATCATTAACGATTATGCGCATTGGGTGATCATTAACCCACTGTATCATCATTTGAGTTGCACATTAATGCACATTAATGCACAGAGTTGCACATTAACGCACTGCGTCATCATTTGAGAACGCGGATTTCTGGTCAACTCAAATTTGCTGCTTTTGCAATATTTTGTGAAGTTGATTTGTGAAGTTTCTTCAGTAGACGTAGACTGCCTAAACGAAACAAATAAGTTTTTTTCATTCCAGAATACCATATATAGATTTATCCGCGATCGCTAAGCCATTGTACACTCGTGACTAGGATGTACACATGACTTTCGTCGGTTCGGATCGTCATTTAAAACCGTACTTAGCTGCTGTATGCCTGTGGTAAAGTCGGACGGAGAGACCGAGAGGCCTGTGGTAAAGTCGGACGGTGTACAGTAAACGGTGGTTTGTCCGCGTCGAAGTTGATGGGGAATAAGCAGCTAAGTTCTGACGGATTTGCCTTTTCTTCTCATATTACTTTTCCTTCTGAAACACGAAGTTTCCTAGAACTGCTACGAAGGTAAGGAGAACACATCCTTATGGAAATAAATAGACTGGTGCACTGGGAAGGGCTGATTCACATCGAAGTGATTAATACGGTTTAAAATCAAAAAGTCGTCCTGCGGTGATCCAGCAGGAAAAGTGAATGGCTCCCTCAAGAGGGCAAACGAACAAAAACCTCTCGCGTCGCGCAATAGGAGCGAGAGCGCGTCGCGGCGGGCGGCCCCGAGAAGGCAGCGCGGCGCGATCATTAAAGAACAGTTTATACCGCGACGATCTGCTGTCCCCCGGAGGATTACGCGGGGGTGGGGCGCGCGCCGCGTTGTCTAATACATAATGGAGGAAGCAGCTTGGAGGGATCGCGGCTAAATACTCCGCCCTGCCTATGGATGAGAGGAGCGGCCGTGGGAGGGAGTGGTTGCGGGAACGGAGGCGGTGGTGGACGTGGGGCAGGAGGCAGGAGGGTTGGAGGTGGCGAGGGAGGAAGAGATGTAGACGACGCAGGAGGTGGTGAGCGGTCGTTGGAGGTAGTAAAGAGGTGGTGGTGGGGAAAACGTGGAAGGTGATTAAGGCGGTGGTGGAGGGGGCAGTGGTGGACGTGGAGAAAGAGTTAGGAGGGATGGAGGAGTTGTGGTGTTGGAGGGGTGAGGGAGGAAGGGAGGTAGACGACGGAGGAGGTGGTGGCGGCTGGGGGAGGTTGTGGATGCAACGTGGGAGGTGATTGAGGCGGTGGAGGAGGGGGTAGTGGTCGACGCGGGGGAAGAGACCGGAGGGATGGTGTTGGGGTCTTGGAGGTGGAGTGGGAGGAAAAGGGGTAGATACGGAGGAGGTGATAAGAGAACAGTGGGGGTGGACAGTGGAGTAGACGAGCGCGGATGTGAGGGAGAAGGGGGAGGAGGGGTTGGTGAGGGAGGCGAAGGATGGGGCAATGGAGACGCGGGGAAGAGAGCAATGGATGCGAGAGTTGAGAGGACACTGGAGGCGATGGGGAGGAGGCAGTGGAGGCGAGAAGGGTGGAGGCGCAGGAGACGGAGGAGAAAACAGTAGAAGCGGCAGAAAGAAAGTGGTGGAATAGGGAAAGAAGGGCATGTGGTGAAGTGATGACGAGGTGGTGGGTTAATGGGGAGTCGGGAAGTTAGCTAGCGGTGAGGTACGACTAAAAGAGATGGTGACGGAGACAGATGTTGGGATGGTGGCGGTGTGATAAGCAGCAATGGCAGAGGCAAAGGAGACAGCAGAGGCATGAGCGGAACTAAAAGAGGGAGGGATGGGAATGGCGGTGACGAGACGAGAAAGTTGTGACGGTACTCGAAGTGGTATAAAAATGCAGTTTCCATTCCGGCTTGGCTTGTGATGGTAGCGTTGGTGTTGGGATCGGCGGTACAGAGAGCGACAGTACTTCTTGTCCAAAACGCGCTGGCAGGGAGATTCACGCCCATGTGTATGGGTGTGTGGATGGCGGAGATGGTTGTGGCTGCCGATTGAGGAGACAGAATGCTGTAGGAAGGAGTAGGAACTGAGGTAGATGATGTTGAGGAGAGAGTGGTGAGTCTTACGAAATCACCAGGCAGGGCGAGAACAGGGTGACGCTAGCGAATGGAAAGGTGGATGGTGACAGAGCGCGTGAGGGACGGCCATCAATGCAGAGAGCAGGTGGAGGGTTGCGTCAAAAGTACGGTAGAGGCAGCGGCGAGACGGTGTCGTGAACGGTAGTGAGTGGTGGGATTGTGGGTGGAGGCAGTACAGGCGGCGGCAGCAGCGTTGGCGTTGGCTTTGGAGGGTGGGGCGGCGGAGCCCCGAGATACAACGAACGAATGCGTTTATTTAAAATTCCACTCAATTTCCGGGTTACATGGTTAAGTGTGGCCCGCGCTGGGGTTGGGGACGGCAGGGGTTAGGCGGCGGAGAGGGACGGAGGCTCACGACAATGGAGTGGGGGGAGAGGGGAATTCATGGGTAGGATATGAAACAGATGGGGGCAGAGTCGAGTTGCTACGCGATGTGATGAAGTAGTGAAAATGGATGTGGTTGTGAAAGTCGTGGAGACGTGACATTGCGTAAATGGAGGCCCAGGGGCCAGCGACAATGCGGACATGTGAATGTGTATGTAACAGGTGTGTGTTAGTATTTGTTTATATTTTAGTTCTCTTCGTCATAAAAATCTTGTTTCTTTCTGAAACGATAACAAAATACTTGAATGTTTATATTCAAATATTTATTTACAATATGTCTATAAATGTCAATAACAACTAAATTTGGTGACTTACATGTTTAAAAATATTTGGAGAAAAACAAACTCATAAGTAACTCTCACTCCATCAAAGCAATCGATACACCTACCACAATATTATTACGCTGGGTGCGTAATATTAATAATCCGGTAAATCAAACGATGATGGGTGTTCGACACTAGTATAAATTTGGGGAATGGACGAAGAATTGTGGTATAGATAAGGACAAAAGTACAAATCAAAACTGACGTTTTTAGTGATTTATTAGTGAGTTTGATCGAATAGAGCTTCAATACATCAGTCAGAATACAAATTTCTAGCATGATACCATCATGAAATACATTCAGGCTCCTTGCCGCAATAAAATCCGTTTATGAAACAACAATAATACTCAGTTGAATAATAGCAACAAGTGAAAAAGTGTGCTAGAAAGAAAAAGCGTAACCGTGATAAAATAAAAAAAATCCAAGGAAGAGGAAGGAGGTAGTTGGTCTTCGAGGAACAGAATGGCAGTGGCTGTAGCGGAGACACGTGAACAGGGGTTGCATCACAAGCAGAGGAGTGTTGGGGGTAGAAAGCAATGATGTTTCATGTAAGACAGGCGTCCGGTTTACGGCGAAACTTTCTCGAGGTTGCTGGCAGTTGGACGTTGGCCAGCAAAAACCGGTTGTGCATCGCTGCTCATGTTCATGAATGAAGACGCATGTGTTCTTAGCCGCCTCTATTGCATTTAGGTTTCCGCAAAGGAAACCGTTGCTGATCTATGATGTATTCTTTTATAACCCTTTTATTCACTGAACGAGCAAAGGAATTATATAATATATTTGAGCAGTGAAATGACCTTTCTTTCGCAGTGTTGTATTAGATATGATTAGAACCAGAAAGTTGGGCAAAATACCTTATTATTATTGTTACGATTTTTAACAATATACATTATTTAATTGTAGTTCTGGAGTTGTTTTAGAAAAATTTTTCTCTTTTTTATCTATTTCAGCTTATGATGCCTATTTTTAGTATTTTACTTTATTTTGGCATTTTCTTCATTTTCATAATTATTTTCCTTTTTCTCTTGACATCGACTTCGATTAAACTGGAAACACACCTAAACACCATGGAGGCATCGTCGCGTGTTTTATGCAAACAGAAGCTCCAAGCTCAGAAAGTGTTAAAATATAATGAGAAAGAAAGATACCTATATCAATAAATCATGTAATCAGTGTAATCAAATGAAATAATCAAATCAATGTTAGAAAACTATGTTAATAAATCATATAGGTACTTTATATTAACGTTTTCAAGTAAATAGAGTTGATTGTCGTTCACAATACACTGTAAACGAGAGCGCGACATCGATCACGCCAATAACTCGGAGCGCTGGTGTAGGAGGATGATAAGAAGGCATGGCGAGGCGGGGAGAGAAAAAAAAACATTACAAAACTTCCAAGAAAAACAGGTTTGCCGTGTTGAAAGGCGAAAAAGATCAGATTGTCATTTAGTATTTATGGTTCATTTCAAGCAAGGATTAGCATTTGGTACAAACTGAGATCTGTTGAATATAAGAAATTGAAAAATAATAAGGAAATAGAGAAACACATTGGAAGACGAAAGCGTACTGCTTACATGAAAATCGCATTTGAAAATAATTTTCCACTCGATTTTAAGTCCACAAATTCTCTGATTATTTCATTTTCTTTAATGGCTTGGTATTTATGTCAATGTCGATTGTCGATGTTCCAAACTCCCCCAAGTGACGTGTGCGAGCTGGGTTCTTCCGATAACTTAACGCCTTATTTTAGGTGGCGAGACGAGACAGGTCCGCTCTTCCGTATAAATACTCTCCTTTTACCTTCCTTTAAATCGATGTGTGGTGATCAGAAAGGTGGGTAGTCACTCAACGTTTCCCGAGGCAATGCGATGCACGTAACTGAGAGAAATAAAACAATGTTTAGAAACTGTAATTTTGCGTTATTGAAAGATAAAAAATAGACTAATTAATGTCTTTTCAAACCTAAAACATATGTTTTCAGTAACTGAAATTCATCATTACTGTACAGCATTTAGAAATAACATTACCGCCAGTTATAAAAATGCAAATACAGCAATAAATAACCATCTATCATGACTTGTGTGATATTCGATAAATTGATGCGTGATAAGTGCGCGCTACAGCGCTCTATGAATTGTACGGCAAGTACAAGCACGCGGCGCAAGATCGAGTCTTGGAGAGAGAAAAAATAATTTGAAGTAAAAGTAACTTTCCCATACAGGACGAGTCAAAAAGTAGTTAAAATTTATAGTTCGTTTTCAACCCTGAGAAATATGCATTTTGATTACCTGGAATTTATTATAGTGTATGAAAAGAATGTTCCACTCAGTTGAGTTACATCAAAAACATTTATATCAAATTGATCAGTGGTTTGTGTGATTTTCGATGTTCGAACCACACGAAGTCAAGTGTGTTCGCCAATACATCTGTGTGTGAAGGTCTGATGGGCGGGCGTAAAGTGATGTATGCAAAACAACAGCGCTCAAATATTTCCGCGCGGCAAGGGCAAAAAGGTGGACCAAGAGTCTTGCAGTAAGAAAAAATAATTTGAAATAAGAATAGTTTTATCCTACAAGATGACAAAAAATAATTAAAACTTATAGTTAGTTTCCAACCCTGAGAAGTGTGCAATTTGATTACCTGGAATTTATTACAGCACAAGAAAATAACATTCCAGTCGGATTAGTTAAACCGAAAATGTACCGATTACTTCAAATTGAGCAGTGGTTTGTGTGATGTTCGAACCACACGAAGTCAAGTGTGCTCGCCAATACGTCTGTGCGTGGAGGGCTGGGGGAGGGGAGGCCGGCGCGTGGCGTGGCGCGGCGGGGCGGGGCGGGGCGGGGCGGGGCGGGGCGGAGACGCACGGGAAGCCGCGGGGGCACCCGGGAGCTGTTTGCCAGCGGGGTTACTGCGCCGTAGCATCCGGCTCGTTCCGATATTAATTTTCTGGCGGCCCGCCCCTCCCCCCTCCGCTCCCGCGCCATCCTTCTCCTCGGCCCCGCTCCTCTGTGTACCTCTTTAGGGAGGAAGCTAGCGGCTGCGGAAGTTTACTACCGAAAGCCCGGCCCGGCCCGCGCCCTCTACCCCCTCCCCCGCCCTCTTGGCTCCGCTTCCTCCTATTTACACAGCACCGGAAGAATGCCTTGTTACGTTGGTCTTTCGTGACCCGCTCCCTCGTCTCCCCGCTCAGACGACTCCACGCCGCCGCCACCGCCGCCACCGCCGCCGATGGCCCCACCCCCGCCGCCACCGCCGCCGCCGCCGCCGCCGCCGCCGCCGCCGCGGCGCCCGAGGCGTTGGCGCTCCCCGGGCGCGTTTCATAGCTGCTGATTCCAGTATAACATGAACAAGCGTGGAAGCACGCGCGGCGGTGCCCGCGGGGCTTTCATTGTTTCTATAAGCCAACGCGGTGATGGCGAAGGCGCTCGTGGTAGAGATGGCGGAGGCTGTGTAGGTAGCGGAGGATGTGGAGTTGGGGACGGAGGTGGTGGGGGAAGTGGACTTGGTAATAGTGGTGGAGGGATGAGTGATGGTAGAGGGGAGAAGTGGAGGTAGAGGAGGAGGAAGTGGAAATGATGGTGAAGGTGGGTGGGGACAAACTGGGGATGGCGAAGGTGGTGGATGCAGAGGGATGAAAGAAGGGAGTGTAGTGAGAGAAGCTGGATGTTGTGGAGCTGTTGGTAGAGCAAGTGTTAAAGGAGCTAGTGTTGGGGCTCGAAGTGGACGTGGAAATAGGGTTAGGGAGTGCTTGGGGATGATAGTGGGAGTGGAAATAAAATTATAGATTGTTGTGGATGTAGACGTGGGGGTGTAGATGGAGTTTGATGTGAAGGTGAAGGTAGACGTGAAAATGTAGGAAATCGTGGAGATGAGAGTAAGGATGGCGTTGGGGGTGGGATGATGATCACGATGGACGTGAAGTTGCGGAGGTAGTAATGGAGAAGGTGGTGGAGTCGTAATATGGGAATGACAAAGGAGACAGAGGAGGAGATGGGATACCCATGAAGTGGTGGAATTTGCGAGATGGCGAAGAGAAGGGCCGAAATGAAGATGGCAAACGCGCAGGTGTCAGAGTCTGAACAGCGGCAGTATTCTTCGTATATAATTCACGCCTTGGAGACTGAGTAGACAAGTCGTCAGCCGGAGCTGCAGTAACCTGCGCGGTGACGAAGAAGGGACGGACGGGCGTACCGACGATGAGATTGAAATCGTTCTATGCTCTGATAGTTTCAATATGTTCCATATTCTCTTTGAACGCAAAACGAAGCTAACGAGAATTCTTGGGTCAACTGTCCGACTTGGTTTGAAGTGGACGCTAGACATCGTTTTCCACACAAATAGCCCTTTTGATTTGTACCGATATCCATATACGGTTTTGCAGGAATTTTTACAAATAGTATAAAGTCTAATAGAAACGCTGTTTCTTTTCAATAAGTGGTAAGGTATCAATCTTTTTTACCTGGAATATCTATAAAAAGCAATTGGACAAGTCGAACAATAATGGATTATGTCGGAAAAATTATCTTCTTCTTCTTCTACACTTCACGGGTTAGGCTTACGCCTGTTCCGTCTCCACTGTATCTTTCCATCTTTTCGTGGGTCTTCCCACATCTCTTTTCCCTCTCGGTTTGTAAAAATATGAAATATTCTTCGGAAAAGTGGGAATAAATGAACATGGATAGCGTTGGTTATGATTAAATATAGGCGAGATAGGACATACATTTACGAACTACAATACAATTTTCTTTTACACATTTATTGTCATGTGGATAACAGAATTGATTTTGTAACTATTTCGTTTCTTAAATAAAATATTCTGCATAATAACGAACTATAACATGCAGAATTTAAAAATACTCGGCAAATCTGCAAGTTTAATTGTTTTTTCAACTGCTGATACTGAAACATTGACCTCTTAAAATCGTAACTTTCACTAGTGTTTAATGACACAAACGTTGTCTTTCAGTTTTTGAAATTAGAACCACATTATTTAAGAAAACAACTTTGGATATTTGCTCCAGGCTTAACGCTGTAGACCTAAAATTATTTTATAAAAATAAACATATTATTATCGCTCTTTGTACTCTCTAATTTCTATTACTTCAGTTTTTCTATTAGAGAGGTTTCCATTAGTCCAGACTTCAATAACGTAGTCACAAAGGATGCTCATTTGGTATGAGTATAAAACTTCTAAATTCTAATAATTTGAACATCATTTTATGATAAATATCTTCCCGGTGTTTCTATTAGGCACCGTATTTCAGCAAATTTCAAATTCTCTTCCATATTTTTCAACGACTAACGAAGGAAAGAAATAAAATGAATTAGGGAAAAGGCTCGATCAAACTGAAAGAAAAAAAATAAATACTGTAGAAAGAGAAAAAGAGAAATAACGAAAAGAAAGACACTCGTGTAAAAGAAGTGAAAAGAAAAGAAAGAAATGAGGAAAATAAAACAGAAGGAAAAGTTGAAGAGAAGTAAAAAGAGAGTATGTAGGACAGAAGAGGTGAAGAAAGCGTAAGGAAGGAGAAAGGAAGCGAAGAGAAGAGCAGATTATGTAAAAGAAGAAATAGAAACTCCACAAGAGAGCAGTGTGTGCGAGAAAGGCAGGCGGCAAGTTTTATTATTGTTCCTATCGAGTTTCGCTTTATGGAGAAACAATTCTGTTTTCGTATACGCTTTTCACCCTACTATTTATTGTACGGCTGTATATTTGAGCGGCATGGTAAAAGATATAGCGGCAGAAGTGGCGTTTTATTGTTCCTTCGGTACCGCTGTCTAATAAATCTGGATAATTTATGACGGGAAATTTCACAAATAACTGATGGTAATCGCGGCGGCGAGATATTGTACCGGATGTTTCTCTAATTTAACGGAGATATGTCCCTTTTTTGCACCTGTTTCAGAGTCAGGAAAAAGGAAAGAATTATAAATAAGTACCTTAAATTTTTATGTTCAGTAAGAATCGTTTATTTCATTTTCCATTTGTATATTATTTAAATATGTTGTTAAGTTGTAAAGAAATTTTATATACTCGAGGTCTCAGCTCACATTTTTTAGTGGAGATCTCACCAATAAAATGACCCTCCAGACCTGGATATAAATTTAAAGAAATAATGCGTTAACTAGCTCCAGGTGAAATAGTTCATTACAAAAACGTTCTTCTTTTCCTTCCATGCTGCATTCTTCCAATAGCTCTTTTACATTTATGTCAATATTATATATAATACTTTGAAAGGTCTAAACATTCAAATTAGTAAATTTTCAAACTAAACTACTATAATACAAACCAATGTAAAAGCTTTAAATCTTAAATCTCAGCACTGAGACTATTGACATATTCTAAGAAATATTCCTTCGCTCACTCACTAGATATTTAACACTTTCAGAAATAAAATAATTTTCAGTAACTCCATAAGTCTTGTGGACCATTTTTAGGAATTTATTGTTTACAATTCACTTTTCGACACTATTGTGATACAAGCAACTTCTCTCGTTACATTTTTTCAAGGCTGTGTAGGCAGTGGTTTTCCGATTTTGTAAGGCAAACGAATGCCTAATAATTTAAGACCAATGTTTAAACATATTACATATGCTGCAGTAAATAATATAAAATTAATCCTTCAAAAGGCTTCATACGTTCAGAATGTTCTAGTTGACAATTAAAACAAAATCCTTTACGCACTTTTATGCTGCACGCAATCACTGGCGTGTTAATCACTTACGGTCTCCTCGAAAATTGAAGAAATACAATAAGCAATTTCCTCCAGCACTCGAGAATAAACTACTTTATATAAACTAAATTAAAGAATAATATCTTCGTTTACATTTATTTAAGGCTCGGAAAAGTATAGGAAGTTGTTGTGCATAGAGTCAAATATATTTATTTTTTTCCTATGAGGAGATAATTAAAAATATATGTTGATTATAATTAATTACAAAAATGAAAAGAGAATTTTAAGTACTTTCACATAAAGTAGGAGATCGTCAAAAACAAAGCTCTGTAAATATTCAGAAACTGTAACTCGCGAGACTTCCACCCAGGCAATCACACGCCTGTCTTAAAATTTAACGCTAAATTAATTTTTAAATAGCTTCCATTTCTTTCAAGCAAAAGGGAGAAGAAACGCGCCATAATGCAGTTATGGAAAGCAATAATGCAATTACACAAACGGCGCCTATAAAAACCTTTCGAATTCCAGCCTGACCCAGCCTGCTTTGGGACTTGCGACAGCTGTGTGCAGCCAGCTCGATTTTTTACGGTGCCTTGGCGTCCGTTATCCTAAGCAGCGTAGCCGTGGCCAATACAAGCTTATGAGCCGTGTAATTTCCTTCTCCGTCGCTTGAATTTAATGCGCCAACCTTGAGAATTTTACGACTCACCGTTTCATATGATCCACGTTTTAGGCGTTCTCTTACGGCCCCATTCTTCTCTCTCTTTGCTTTGGAATGTCGTCGTCGAATTCTGTGAAAACGAATTAGGTTTGAGTGCGTTCTTGCAACGAATTTTATTAATTAAATGAAATGAAGTAATAATAAGTAAATAACGGATCTATACATTTTATTTTCCCATTTTTATTTATATTTAATGGAAGCTGGCACTATTGGGAGGAATTCGCTTTAAAAAATATTGAAAGGAATAGAAAAGTGAAAATTTATGGAACGAAAAGAATGTGCGTTCTACGACTCGGACCGAGAGAGGTGGTTCATAGCATCAACTGAAGGCACTGAAGTGCCTCTGACCGGGCAGTCCTAGGGTTTGGGTTCCAACGGTGGCAAGATTGTTAATATTAGCTAGACCGAGTTCAGTTACTGTCTGGAAGATAATTCTAGCGGCCGGTTGTTCTGGTCAATAGCTTTCCTTGTTTTCTTCTATCAATATCAGGAGAATACCGAAGCAGTACTCTAACAAGGACTGGGCTCGATCTTTCCTTCCTCTTCCTTGTCCTATCCTCCCTTATTTACTTCCTCCTACTTACCTTCTACTTACATTTACAGGCACTACACTACTACACATGTCGGGAGATCAGTCGGAAGCTTGGAGCTTGTCCCGGTTTGGGGGAGTGCTACGCTGGTGAAAGATTACTGATTGTAGGAAACCTCAAACTCCGCTAGCCAATCGTAGGTTGACGCCGGATCTCATCATTCAGCGTGGAAAGATCCTTGTCATCTCCCGAGGAAAACATGCACCACACTAATGGGATTAATGACCTTAGCTGTTGACGCACCCGGAATCATCTATCAATCAATCAATCTGCGACACGATGCCGGCCAAGATGCGCAGGGCAACAACAGTTTCCACAGCAGCGTTCCAGACAGAGAGGCTCCTGGGTCAGTTGAGTCTCGGCGATGGCGAAATTTTGACACCAGCTCGAAATCTAAGTCGAATTCATCCACTGTCTGGAGAAGAATTATCGTGGTTGGCTCCTGTCGTCGGTATTTTCCCGTGGTTCTTCGACAAATATCACGCGAATGCCGGAGCAGTACCTTAAAAAACGGACCATGGACTAGGTCGAAAATTCCTGAAGGAAAAACCTTGTAAGCCGACATGTAGATCAGTGCTGAATCTCAACTTCCAAGATGGGGGAACACCACTTCATCTTGCAATATGTATGCAGTCCGCTTACAAAACTAATAGCTAAAGCAGTTGACGCTCCTTCAAAAATAAAACAATTAGTAAATCAATCTGTGTATTGGAAACCTCGTGTTCGAAATTAGAAGAGACAATTTTAAATTGGTGGTTTGAAATATTATTTCTACATTAAATATTATTATAATGTAGCTTTGCTCTTTACCTACATTACCATAATTACCTTCTTTCACTTCTTATAATCTGTTACTACATCTTAAAAGTACTGTTATAATCTGGTAATACAACTTAGGAAACTTAGATCCTAGCAATTCTGTTGCGTATTGATGGTATTTATTTCTATACCGTTCGTCGCGTTCAGTCACTGTTGCCCACATGAAGGTCAAAGAATAAATGTACAATGTGAAATACTACCCAATATGTAACAATCGGATACTTGCTGGAAAATTGCATAGATCAACGTGTAACACCCATTTCCTTCCACAAAGGGTTATATTTCGCTCTTGCGAAACACGCAATAGAAAATGGTTAATGTATTGCATTATTACTAGAAAATGTTATTAATTTCTGTTTATTAGAATAGTAATTGTTCTACTCAAATTACTGTAATGTATTGATAGTCAAACGTTATTTTGTGATGGACCAAGTTTACCCAAATTAATCTGGTAGATTATTACTCTTACCCATTAGCAACAGCGTTGGCTGCGTTGTAGTTTTCTTTGTCCACAAAATGTGTTGCTTTTAGTCGCCATTGTGTATCGTCTGATAAATCAAACAATTCACATTTACAGCCGGAAGGTGGTCAGATATTATATCTCCATTACAAAATGTGCCACGCTTATAAAATGGTTATTTCCAAGAGGAAATAATCAAAATAATACGGAAACTAATTAAAAGTAAATAGAATGCATGTTGGCAAATACTGTATTGATCAATAATGTAATCAATATATTTTGCGATATGAACTATGACAGGAACCTTGTATTTTTGTCACAATGCATACATATTATGTTTAGAAAAACTCAGCAATAATGGAGTACTTTCTTCAGAATTATCGTCTCCTGTGTTATTTCAATAGTATACCTTTCCGTTGTGGCTCTCACACACAACCAATCTTTAGAGGTCTCTAAAGAAAGAGAATTTCATGGAGACATGACTAATTGCACTTTGACTTTCAAAATATGGAGGATTTGTTTAAAAAAGCGCATCAAAATATTCATATAAAATGCAACCCGCATCACATGCCAATCTATATCGGCAAATAACTCCTAAACCAAGCGTTTTAGAGCCTTAAAAAGTACACTTTTGTGGCCACAGGCCTCAAGGAAACGTTTTTCGCATCATTATCTGCAAGACGAGACATTTCTGGGCATTCAATTAAATTTTCTGTTCGGCGCTTCTATTCTACCAATGCCACCTAAATATTTCAGCCCTTATTGCTGGTATCCATTTTTGTGACGACACGCTTAGAAGAATTAGATTCCTCAATCTTATATTTAAGCTCTCTGTAAACACCGTGGTTTGTGCAGTCATACGAGGTTTATTTGCATAAGCATTAATTCAAGATTTGCTCTCCAGCAGCAACTAAAAGTCCTAATGTAGCTGCTTCATCCCTATGAAGGTAGTTTCTTATGCATGTTGTGAAACCATTCAATTAACGTTTTGCCGTGGTCTTTAAGTACCGAATTATGGAGAGATGTAGTTGTACAGTGAAGAGTGAAGACTGTGTTTATGTTTTAGCTGTACTAGTATTTTCGTTATCACTCGATGAAATTTTCAAATCAGCGGGTGCAGACATGTAGCTTTCTCAAAATAAAAAGATAATATTTTTGTGTTATAATTTCACGAAAAGCTAAACGCTAACTACCAAAGAATATTAAATAATTACTTCAAATGTCTTTAAGGAAGTGCTGTGAAATGTTCCAAGAAATTCTTCATTATACTGAATAAATATTTATTGAAAATTTCTTTTAAACATCAATTGCATTGTTTTTTATTTTTATTTGATAGTGTGTTAGTAAATTGAAAGTTACCTTTATATATTTGCAAATAAATAAACACGTTTCGTTAACTACTTTTTCTCTTAGAATGGAAACAGAAGGATAGGAATGAGTGTGGGGTATAACATGCGAGAGTTCTCGCACGGGTAAGCGGAGGTAGTAGGGGAAAACTTGTGCTATGGCACAACACAAAGAACAATCTTTTTAAATTAGCTAAAGTAAAATAGTTTGAAATAAATGAAAAACAAAAATCAAAATGCGCTAACCTACAATACTACGTGAATTAATTTAAAAAAGCCACTGAATTTAAAATTATAGAAAGAATAGTGCAAGTGATAAGACAACTGCCAACGATCGCAGTCCAAACGCACAATTTAAATGTTGGCGGGATCTGGAAGTGTGTACATCAACGCCCAGCTGCAAACTCATATTGTAAATGATACACCGTTTGATATTAAACTCACGGAGTCTGTTTGTTAAGATATTCAATACGCAACATCGTTTGAGCAACATTCCCATGTACCGAAGTGATGTCTAAGTCCACTAAATTGTTTCTAACGGTGTCTACATACGAGCGGTTTTAACACACGAGCTAGCGGTTTTAACATACGAGCTATGGTGAAGAGCGGAAACCACATAGGGCAGTTTGTAGCACTAATTATGATAATTGTTTATTTTCTGAAAAAATATTGAAGAAAATTTAATTCTAAGTTTCTTCATCAATACATTCGTTTTATTAATAGAGTACGATATAGTTCATATGATGAGGTTTTGCATTATTTCTAAAGAAAGTTGTTTCTCTCTCGGAAACATTGACTTTGTATTCTATATATTAAATAAAGTAACTTTAATACGTTTACCAGCGAAAAGTATAGAAAGAATTACATTTTACGTCTTATCTTTATCGTCTCTTCACCTACACACAATGTCTACAGCTTTGTAACTTGCTAATATCGTAATAATAGGCATTCAGGTATCCTTTCCTTGGCAAGACATTTAATTGATTTACTTACTTTGGTAATTTTAATTATATAGATGTTCAAAAGAGCATTTTATATAAACTGATTTGTGAGCTACATATTCACCCAAAAATGTGTTCTATTTATGTAAGGCTATACTTTTCGAATTGACCATTGTACTGACCTTAAATGAGTTTGATGAAAAGAGATTTGAAAGAGATTGTAACATTAGTATAACAGCAAATTAAATATTAAAGTCATTTAATGTATTTTCATGTGCTATATTGTAGCACAGCTATCTTTGTAATGAATGCTAAAGGGAATTACACGGATCAGTAAAACATTTTCATAAACTGTACATTTAAAAGCAACTACACTTGAGCAAACACCGTGTTTCTAAATAAACATTGCAAACGTTCTTCACAAACCGTAATGTCCACAGTTGTAAAACTTCAATCTCAGCACTCCCCACCTGTACGCCGGCAGCCCCAGCTGTCACTCCGTGTACCCCCCACGACAAGCCGGCGCAACGGACCGCGCACGCCAGGCAGGGCCGCCAACACACGCGAAAAGGCTGCGTAAAAACGAACGTCGTCCAGTAATTAAGCTTCGCGAAGGCTAAGTGATAAACAAGTAGGGTCCGCCACGACGCGATGGCACCCGACGACACAAAAAGCGGCGTATCGCAGGGTCCAAAAAACGGCAACAAAAACAGCCTTGCCGTCTTCATCACTGCCGTGCGCCCCCGCTTTCCTACCTAAATTGCGAGATGATGGCTCCGATCACCGGCCAGCCCATCTTCCGACGCGATTAGTGGTTTAAAATTGTGGAGGGTTATTGGCGATAAAAACGCAGCTGATGAAAACTCCGCTACCAGTTAAAGTTTTCAATTTCCAGCTAGGAATTGGCTTTTTAAAACTATAGAGTGGATAAAAACGGTGCGCGTGCGTTTGTCTTGGTTATATGGAAAACGAGGGTAACGATGTGATCCGAAGTAATGGGACGTCCAATATTTGGGTTGGCGGGTGCGTGGTGGGGTGCGGGCAGCGGGCGGGGGTCGCTGGGGGTGGGGCTCGGGGAGCGGTGCTTAGAAAGCTCGTTTCGTATTGGGATGGCTGGCGCTCGCTTGTGAAATGTCCGTGGTTCGCAGCGGTCGTTTGCTTTTAAGTGCCACCGAGGTGGAGAAGGTTGGAGCACGTCTACTCTTGGAAGTGCAGTTTGCTGGTACCTAACGAGTGCGCTTTTGCGTGCGCTTTTGCGTACATCTCCTTTGCTTTTGATGTTGCACGTCGTGTTTTTATAATTATCAATAATCATTTATTAATGAAAATGAAATAGAGGAATCAACATAAAAATGTGTCGTCTTTACGTTGTGGCTAATTATAATGCTTCTTAGTCTATCGAGAATCTGCTTCATGGCAATTCTGTCGACTCATTTAATTGGACAATTACATAATTTTTAGAAGTTCTTATGTGCAGATATTCTGTACGTCGCGTTCTGTAACCGTCAAGGAGATTTTGTGTATTTTCCGAATAACTTTGCCAACAAACTTGCATAGCAATTAGAGACAAATGTAGTATGTAAAACTCCGTAACTTGCAATTTCCTACTATAAATTCATAATAAAAACATTATTTTCAACCCCGTACAAGTCTTAGAAATTTATAACATTTGTTTCGACACATCTTATACATCGTATTAAATCATCGTGTTGTACAGCGTTTGGATCAATACGTATGTTTCGTGGTAAAAGTGCAAGATAATTCCTATGGATGGGTGACATTTTAGTCATCATTATATTTAGTCGATTTCTTCAATGAAAAATTATTTTTGTGCATTTCAAAGATAATAACAAATAATAAATTCTAATAAACTTCTAAATTTTGACTGATTATTCGATTTTTTCATTCAATCAAATTAGGTAGACTGGTTTAACATACTAATCCCTATCATCGTCCATAAAAGTAAATCATAACAGTTATGGGGATGAAATAACAGTTATGGGGTCGTTTAGTCTCTACCTGTAGCCTTCAATAATTTCATTGTTAACTATTTTCGTATTGAAATTCATATTTCAGTTTAATGAACGTAACATTTTTTTACTCGATTTTGATTAAAACAGTAGCTGTCTTAATTTTAGCTAAAGCACTAAGATAAATTAAATTGTCCTAACAATGCTTGATCCCCTATTATTAACAGTTGTCACTTTCGAAATTAAAAGCAAACGTTTTCATACAAAAGTCCTAATACGCCACTGTCTCCTATCAACATCAGTGTGTCTCCTTTTACCGGATGAATATTCTACACTTGTCCCCCAAATCTCCTGTTCTGACAAAACCCTTTCCTTCCAAAACTCATGATCCTCCACGGTAAAGAATATCTGGTTTTGAGGGCTTATGAAACATTGTTTCCTAGTTATGCGCGGTTGTAAATTGTGTTGCAGTAATCTGTTCCGTATGTCATAATCTTCAAAAATGTACTTCTTTTCTTATTAATGTGTTTGAAGCAGGGCTGAAAATGATTCTGTCCTACAACAGCGCAGTTATAGATTTTTTGTCAATGATTTCTTATCAATTGAAAAAAAATCAATTTATATTAGGATATTAGAAAACAAAATAGGATATATAAAGATTCCTGCTTTTCGAAATTACACTTAAATATTATTAAACTCATAAATTTTAAGCATAAAGGGAATCAAGTCTTATTTCAGGGAATATGTACTGCGAGGTGTTCGGCAATTCCTTAAAAAGCTCGTATCATGCAGTGAATGGTAATGGTTATTTCGTGGCTGTGAGACGCATTAGCATCAGGGTTTGCCACGGTCACTAAAGCTGTTATTCAGCGCTTTTAGAAGAGGGGTGAAAATCTATTCTTGCTGCACTCTGTCAGTTCTTCAATTCAGTTCTTCAGAGAGAAGGCTCTTTAGTCACTTCATTAACACACTTTCAGTTAATTAATTAATTGCAGTGTTTGATAGCTAATTGGAATTGCTAATTTGTCACTGCTGTTTTTGATACAGAATACGAGTGGTCTGTAAATCCTACATGTTTTGACATTTATATGTATTTCCAAGGAAGTTTCATTTGTTTATGAAGCGCACTCATTACTATTGCTCATTACTATCACATGCATTATGGAAACATGAAATGGAAATGTTCAGGTTTGCACTAGCTCAAATAATCATACAAGTAGATAACTCATTGGCGTTCCTTGTTCTGTACATAGCTTGTAGTAGATACATCTAGTTTACAGACTTATTTAATGCCAGAAGAAAGAAGTACGAAAACCACGTCCGCACATGGTCGACAATGCATTCCCAATAAATTCCTACGATACAAATAAATTTAGTTGCAGATGTCAGGCAAAAGTTTGTATGTTGCAAATTCTTCTTGTTTAATATTTTATGTAGGGATAGTGATATCTTCCTCGGGGCGTTAAAGATAGCCGAATTATTATCTAGTGTTTGTAGAGGAGAAGAAACACCTCCTCCAGACAGCGACTGAATTCAGCCTAGCTGACAAGCTAGTGTCGAAAATCCTGCCATCGTCGGGACTCAAACCCTAAGACCACCCAGAACTGCAGTGACATTAGTTGATGTCCTCTCTCCCGATAGTCGTGCCAACATACCAACACATCTAGTGTAATTTACTCCAATTATTTAAAATTACCGCATTCTGAACACATCGGGGTCAAAGGAGTGCTCCTATTATGAACACATTTTCAAGCTACAGATGAAAATATTTAGGAGAAAGGTTCGAATTGCCCCTTTCTAAAATATTGTCTGGATTCGTCCCTGACTGGAACTGATTTGTGAGTTGTAAATCTTTGGAAATATAATAGCATAGAATAAAAACCTTTACTCTGTGATAGAACATGTCCTTAATTGCCGGGTGGTAGAATACACAAATGAATACTGTAGAAATTCACAAACAGTTTACCAGTCATTGAGAAAACATAATTAAATTCACATAAACATTTACTCACTCAGTGTTTCATGTCACAATGCCACTCAATTAATTTCTTATCATACCACCTAACCATTTCTTAATATTTATTTTATTATTAGTATCAAACTGTTAATAAAATGGTGTTGATAACATATCTTTATTTTTTATAATGACAATGTACACTATTTTTTGTATTGTTGATGCATCCACGTATAGGGCTCGCAGCAAACGCCATGAAAATGAAGGGAGCACAGTGGACGCAACTGCGATGCCGCATCCAGAGCAAAGCGCCTTCCAGAAGCAATTTCGCGGGTTTAGGAGCGTCAGTTGTGTGTTCCGAAACGTCTGCGAGGACACAAACGCCGCTCGCGTCGTCTTAGGCCGAACCCAGCGGAGAGGGGGCCTCTCATATCGGCTCCGGGAAGAAGAACGAGGAAAAGGAATGACAAAAGAAGCAGAAAAGCCTTTAGGAGACTTTTAATTGGAGAGTTGCGTCTCGCCATCTTTAATACTGCATTAAGTCTCGGTTACAGACTTCTGCCATCCATCAATTAATTAAGATCAAACTCGGGCGCCACCCCCCGTCCCGCCCCCGGCCCCGCCCCCCGGCTCCGCCCCCGCCGCCCGGACTCTCCCTGGGGGCAGAGCGACAGCTGCGACGGTTCCGCCGCCCCCGCTCCGCCCCGTTCCCGCCCCGCCCCCTCCTCGTTCCCACCAGGTCTCGCCCCCGCCCGCAGGCGATGCCGGATTCCGCCACTAGGGGAATCGCGGGGCCCTCCGGGCGAAGAGCAGCCCCAGAGGAGAGGATGGTTGCAGGACCCTCTGGGCCCCTGCGCCGACTGGACAGTGCAATGACTGATGTGACTGATCGCTTCTGACCGGTCAGTAAGTCAAAAGTGCGGTGCATATCCTATAGTAATGGTGTTAAATCAATCTCCTGAGAAGTTTGTAAAATTGAATAGGAAGAAATAAAAGTGGTATATACCACGATAATGGGCAAAGTGCAGTTTAGTTACGTTTCATCCATTGATTATTCTCAAATGTTTTCATCCAATATTTCCGAAATTGTATTAAGTAAAATATTCATCCAATATATCATTCTATAATATCTGTTATTAATAATATCTGTTTTACGTAGTTTCAAGTACAAGCAATTACAAAATTATAACTTATCTAATGCCTTGCAGAAATTGTTGTGGTTCGAACGTTCGAGAATGTCAATGGTAGCAAAATCCCTCAAAAATATTATTTATATTCTTAAATACTCTTACTTTAAAAAAGTAGTTTCTATTGAGTTGATCGATTAAGTCATTTCAACTAATAATGGGACTCTTAAATGTTTCTAATATTTTCTATTTCGACATTAAGAAAACGCTTTTACTTTACTTTTGAAAAGTCTTTCCGAGTTTTACTACCACACTCCACAGTTGCACATTTTTCTTTTGGAGATGTGATCGAAAGCATTAACAAAAATATTACATTTTGAAGCTGCGAAATTTCTAACAGAAATTTTAAAAATACTTTGTTTAGACGTGTTAATCAAGAATCAAATGTTATCCTTCAATTAATTAAGTGCAGTTTTCGAAAATATCGATATAGAAGATGTATCTTAATCTCGATAACCAGAATCTTCTCTCAGTTGAGTGTAGTATGTATGGATGAAACGCTATGTTAAATAGGAGATTTAGTTATCCGATGTAACATAGTATTCACTAGGGGGCAAAATTTGATGACCTAAAACATTCCCAAAAATGATCAATAAAATGCTCTTACAATGTTTTTAAAATGCCCTACAGGAATGCACAGAAAAACGACACACAAAAATTTGATCAAAGCTAACTCAGATATCAAATGAAAGTGTTGCATCTATTACTAATGTCATCGAGAATTTTTCCTTTCGTTCAAGTGAACTCTGCTTGCAAACCTTTGGAACCAAGAAATTTCTGCTTTAGTGATCGCGGAATCCACCGAACCGACAATGGTGCTGATAGACGTCACAGGAACCTTTGATTACATATTCACAACGGTTGACATTAAACTTTCGAGCGAAGAAATTGAATAGGCTATTTAGGAATTCTGTGGAGAACATTTGTTGCAACACATAAATATTATTTGAAACAAGAACAATTAAAATGATATTAAATCATTGAAATCAGAAAAAATACTTTAAAATGTACGGGAAAAAGGTAAAAAATGACTTATTAGTCGAAATCGAAGAAAAATTTAAAAAATGCATATAATAATGGGTAATTTGCTTTCGTCATAGCATAAAATTAATGTCTATACTAAAATTCCTGTTTCTAAAGAAAAAGAAAAAACTGACATTACATTCACATCAGCCTCCTAGTAATAGCGAACGAATGTGTTATGTATTTAGAATTTCGTGAATTAATAATAATTAATTTATATTGATTATACCTATAACAAAATAAATAGAAATTTCTGTCGGAGTAAAAATTAAATATTACAATATAATTCCTTCTTATGGTGTAAAATGAATATCTATATTTACTTCCAAAACCGTTATAGAAATTGTAACTGATCAATGTCAGCTTTTAGTTCCACACAGTTTACAACACGTATAATGGGACAAGTGTAAGAAGTAGTAAAAGTACATTAACACTTAAATAAATGTGCGTTCCAGATATATATTACGAAGACACTTCCACTTACGGTAACCAAAAAGGAAATAAATCATCCATTGTATCACGTATTCTTTCTGTTTAATTCAAGTCGAGTTCGTTGACTTGGAATTTATGACTATTAATGGGCACAAACCATCCAAAATCCTTTTGAAAGAACGGACATTTTTAACAACGCGATATGATGTATAAGACAGGAAGCAGACGAGTTCTTTTTCATTTAAAATTGTGAAGCATTAATCAATTTTTAATTACTGATGTAGTAAATCTTTAAACAATGAGAATTATTTGATTTTTTTCTTAGAAGAGACAACTGCATCTGTTTGGGAACCACATACATTTCATTAACGTTATTTCATGAAAGTTTTACACATAAATGAAGAATTGAGCTTCAAAATAATTAATCTCAGTCGGTTGAAAGTAGCATCACAAATAGGAATTCATACATTAACGAGAGATTTCCATTTCTTCAGAATTTTTCGGAGATTTTTGTCTGTATACTGTGACTTGAGCTCTGTAGTGTCGTTCGATATGTTAATATTTTGAACCCGCAGGATGATCTGCAAATGTGTGCATGGATTACGCGAACGAAGTTAAACCACTTAATCAGTCTGAATATCACACTTTTGTTTATCTACAAATCTATTACAGAAGACACATTTATGCACGCAAACGAAACTCAAAAGTTTTTGTCCTCAATGAACAGAAAAATAAGACCATCCTATAATATTTCTTGGTAAAATATTACTAGCTTCCTTTGAAAATATGCATTATGTTCTAGGAATACGCAAGTGTATATCATTAAAATAAGTGGTTATTATAATTAATATTGTAGTTAAGTAATGAAAGTTATTAAAATAATTCAAAATACAGCTCGTTACCGAGGAATAAGAACACCATCTGAAAAAAACCTTTGCATTTCTCCAGGTTAAAAGGATTTTCCCTTTAATTTAATTTTTCAGCAACTTACACGTCGACTGACACAGTTTGGTTCAAATTATAGCTAAGACTTTTTGCTGTGAATAAAGTGATTTTCATCTCATAAGAATGTTTTAAATGGAACACGAAATATTTTCCAGAGGGATTGTTTAAATATGTTTCGAATATTATTAGGTGGTCGACTTTTGCCCCGGACCCATTGTCGGGCATTTATTTGCACTCGTATGTATGTAAGGGTGACGATAGGATAAGGAAGATGAGGGAAAGGTATTAAGAAAGAATAAAACTGTAGAATTAATTTTCAAAGATTTTCAGTGATACTCCAGTAATACTTAGAAAACATTGCTTACAGTCACGATAGTGCCTTCATGAATATCTCAAATTGCATTCATCATCACTCCTTAGAACATTTTTCTCATAGAATCACCTCTCTCTTGTCCGCATTACACCTGCCTTTCTTTTCTGCATCCACTTCCTGTTTCTTCCTTCCTATTTCTCTTTCTTGCTCTCTTCCATTTCCTTATATTTTATGTTTTTTTATGTATTCACTTTTTTCTTTTCTATATCTCTCTCTTCCCCTAGTTCTATTCCTTCTTTTTTTGTCTCTCTATTCCCATTTACATCTCTCCCGTTTTCCTAAACTTCATTTTCCTTGGTATCGAAGGCTTCCGCGGCCAGAGTCATGATCTAGGCTGTCCGGGTGACGCCGCGTCGAAGGCTGAGGTGCCAAAGGCACCTCAGCCTTCGACGCGGCGTCACCCGGACAGCCTAGATCATTCATTTTCCTTCTCTCTCTTCTCACTAACTCCCCCTATCTTTCGTATCCTTTTTCTTTCCTTTCCTTGATATTATTTATTAATCCTCTTTCGATCCGTATTCTCCTGTTCGATTTCGAGTATCTCTTCGATTTCGACGCACTAGTGACCCCCGTGTGCGGTGAGCCAAACTGTGACGCTGGTTGAGCGGGACAGGGTGGAAGAGGCAAGCAGGCAGATGAAACCACGCGAAATGGGGAAGAAGCAGGCCGGGGAGGACTGGACGGGGAAGGATGAGGGGTAAAGCAAGATATGGCCGGCACGAGGCGATAGAAGTTTTGGGGGAAGGAACGAAAGAGATAGCCGACAACGAGAGACAGGACGAGGCCGCGAGCGAAGTTGAGGTAAGGGTTGTAGTGAGTGCTAACCGGAGTGGGAAAGAATGAACAAAGGCGGAGATGTTGGCCATTGATTGATTGATTGATTGTTTCCTGGCCTGTCAACTGCTATGGACATTAATCCCGTCAGGGTACTGATGTACGTTTTCCTTCCTCTTTGGATGGAGAGGATCGGCACCGATCTGCATGTTGACTTGGGAGGTTTCTCCATCTCCGGGCCTCTGTTCCACCGGGGACCGCTAAAGTTGGGGTGAACTCCCCTGCTGGTCTCATGACATGTGTGCTAAAGGGCATTTATTTATGTGTATGTCTGTATATAAGGAGTGAGGATATGATAAAGAAGATGAAAGAAAGATCGCGCTCGGCCTGTGACCTGTTTGTTAGGTTATTTCTCCGGCTTTAGCCTCTTAACCACAAAAATCTACTTAACGGAGCAGCCGACTGCTAGACTTCTTCTCCAGCAGAGAGCTTCCATTTATTTTATTATTATTATTATTATCATTATTATTATTATTATTATTATTATTATTATTATTTATGAAGCCATTTATTTAGTTCATGTCCGCGACCGTCGAGACTCGAACTTTAGAACATCCTGGTCACAGTCGCTGCGAAGACAGCGGCATTGCTGGCTCTGACACCAACTCAGACAACGGGCCTGCAATTGGTGGATGATGATTCCTGGCTGATGTTCGTGTTTGGTGATGATAGAACTGGCGGTGTTCGTGAGGCACGGACAGAAACAGACGAAACAGAGTGGAGCAGAGCGGGGAAGACAAGATAACTTGAAGGAGGGGCAATTTCACCCCGAGGAAGGTCGTAGAATGGCGGCCGCTACTTCGCACCTCTGCCTAGAACGTAGGACGTGCTTAGCGTCTCTCAGTCTGCCAAATAACTACTGACTCCGACAGCAGAATCCTACGTTCTCATAAGGCAAATTGGGAGGCCGCAGGTGTTAAGTTGAGGGCGAGGACTGAGAGGGCGATAACGTCGCTGTGAAGAGGATGGCACTACTGAGAGGGCAGGATCAGGGCATCAACCGAGGTCACTATAATCAGTAGATTTTCGTCACTAGCTCAGATATTACGAATTCAGTCGTTGCATAGAAAAGGATTCTAGATGCCCGCTGTTCTGATAGGTAGTTTCCATGGTTTCTCTGATCAACATCAGGCGAATACAGGAGCAGTACCCCAAATAAACGGACCATGAACCGCACGCGATCTTTCCTTTCTCTTCCTTGTGATTTCCTCATTCCTTACACACACATTAGCATGCACTACGCTACCGCACATCCTGGGAGACGGGAGCTTACAACATGTCCCGGTTGAGGCGGTGCCGCGCTGGTGGGAGATACCGGGTTGGGGAAAATCCCGCTAGCCCAGTAGGTCTGCGCCGAACTCGCCTTCTAGCGGAAGACGATCACCCTCACCCCCCCCCCGAGGGAAAACATGCACCACGCTTACGGAACCAAACGATGGCTGTGATAAGATGGACGGCCGGAGGGGCGCGGCGTCCCGGTGGAAGCGCGGATGGCGGAGCGGGGCGGAGCGGTGCCGGGCGCGTGCAGGGCGGGTCCGGCTCGCAAGTTGGCGCGGCGCAATAAATATTTATTCTCCGGGTAATAAAGCCGGAGGCGCCGCCCCGACTGCGCCGATAAATCGCGGCGAGGGCGCGTGAGGCTCCACGCACAGCGCGACACGGGACGGCACAGGGAGCAATCGTGACTCAAACTGTTATCACGAAGCGAGGACAAACGAAGAAATCTCAAAGAGACGTTGTTATTGTTAATATTATATACACGCTCTTTATATATAAGAGCTAAACTCCGACACCGTGAGACCAATCTCCATGAAATTTGTCACTTCTACATGTTTTTCACTGAGAAGGTTTATGTGCTGTTAAATCTTTTGTAACTCTACTACAGGGTGCTGTAAGTAAATATTTACGCGAAATGCAACCCGCAGCACATTCGGTAGGATTTTGAACTTATATCGTTAATTAACTCTTAAACAAAGCGTTCTAAAGCATTAAAAACTAAAATTTTGAGGCCAAAGACTTCAAAGAAACTTTTCTCACGCCATAATGTACAGGATGAAACCTTCTTGAACATTCTATTATATTTTTTCTGGTCCGGTGCTTTCCGATAGTACCTCTCCTGCTCAGAGATGTGCAGAATCTTCAATTGAATGTGAATGAGAGGGACAGAGAGTGAAAGGGAGAGAGACAGACAGGGATAGGATGAGGGAGGGAGAGAGAGTGAGAGAGTGATAGGAGGGGAAAGAGGGAGATGAAGGGCAGAACATCTGTGGAGTTTTCCTTGTATTATTTGTTATTATTATTATTATTATTATTATTATCATTATTATTATTTTCCCATTGAATCACGACTAAAGATGTTATGAGTCGGCTGAATATAAGATCTACTCCAGGTTGCAACCAGCTACCTAAGGAGCAGATCCGGTGACTATCAGTACCTCTACAATACTTTACGCAAAATGTGGGCTGTTCCAAATAAAGCAATTTCTTGCACTTCCCAGTCTTTTGAATTACCTGGGAGTTTAGACAAGTTCTTACTTAAATTTTGCGGAACAAATCCCAGAGCTCCGATAACTATCGGGACGACATGTGCTTTTACGCCCCACATTCGGCTGATCTCGATTTCCAAACTCTTGTATTTAAGACGTTTCTCTGCCTCCTTGGTAACGACGTTTTGATCGCAAGGTACAGCAACATCGATAAGTAAACACGATTTTTTCGCCAAATCCCGGATAACTATATCCGGTTTGTTTGCCATTATGCCAAGTATTTTTCAATAATGATGACGATTTTAATAAACCATTTCTTATAGAAGAACTCCTTCCAGTTTTACAAAATATTACCAACTCTTCTCCTGGTCCTGATGATATTCCGTATTCCTTTTTGAAAAATTTACCTGAAATTGGAATCCAACACTTACTTCATATTTTCAATACAATTTGGATATCTCAATCTTTCCCTCATCAATGGACTGAATCTATTGTTCTTCCTATTCCTAAACAAATAAAGATCATACGAATCCTTCAAATTATAGACCAATTTCTTTAACGTGTACTATGTGTAAATTAATGGAAAAATTAGTTAGTAACAGACTTAAATGGTATTTAGAAACAAATAATCTTCTCTCTCCACTCCAAAGCGGTTTTCGTCCCTTTCGTTCAACTCAAGATCATCTGGTGAACATAGACACGGAAATTTGTAATGCCTTTTCTCAAAATCATCATGTGATATTGGTTTCATTAGATATAGAAAAAGCCTACGAAATGATATCTAAGTCTCGTCTCCTTATTATTTTACAAAAAATGAAAATTACTGGAAATATGCTAGCTTTTATAAACAACTTTTTAATTAAAAGATATATCAAAGTACGATGTAATGATTGTACTTCTTCCAAATTGGAATTAGAAAATGGTTTACCTCAAGGATCGGTTATTAGTGTTATCCTTTTTTTAATAGCAATTAATGAAGTGTCGACTGTAATAAAACCACCAATTAAATTGTTTTTATTTGCGGACGATATTACCCTTCTTTGTACCGGTAAGAATCTAAAATTAACAATTCAATTAATGCAACGAGCTCTCAATCAACTCACCTCTTGGGCAAAAGATTCAGGATTTATTATCTCAAAAAATAAATCCGAATTTATTATTTTTTCAAGAAATCAGAAAATTCTTCAATCAACGGTCCATCTAATGATTGATAATCAGCAATTAAAGAGAACCAATATCTGCAAAATTCTTGGAATTTATTTTGATGAAAAGCATTCATGGAAATATCACATTAATACTTTGAAAGCTAACTGTTATGCTCGACTAAATATATTAAAAACATTATCATCATTAAAATGGGGAGCAGATACATATATTTTAATCAACATTTATAAATCAATTATTCAGCCAAAAATTGATTATGGTTCAATAGTTTATAGTTCAGCAAAACCTACTCTTTTACAGAAATTAGATCCAATTATTAATTCGGCATGTCGTCTCAGTTTAGGAGCATTTAGATCCAGTCCAGTTACTAGTCTTCTTGCTGAAGCTGGTTTACTTCCTCTAGAGTTAAGGAGGAAATTAAATTGTTTAAAATTTTCATATTCAACATTTATTTCTCCTTCTAATCCTACTAACAAATATATTTTTGAACCCTTTAATCAGCAAGGTTACAATAAATTTCCTTCTCTTCCAAAATCACTTTGTATAAGAATTTCCAAATATATTTCTGAATTCTCTATTGACCCTCCATTACTTTATCAGAAAAGATTAAATCCCATTCCTCCTTGGTCCTCGTTCACTCCTTCAATTAATCTAGATTTTACAAATATTCCACACTCAGATTTACCCTCATCTGCTATTTTTTCGTATTTTTCTTCAATTCAAGACAAATTCATTAATAACCAATTTTTTTTTCACAGACGGTTCAAAACAAGAAGGTGGCGCTGGAGGTTCTATAATTTCATATCACCCTCAAATTAATTATATTACTCGTTTACCAGACTTCTTTTCTATTTTTTCCTGCGAAGCCTGGGCAATTATTAAAGCTTTAGATCTCTATTTACAAAACAGAACATCGTCAGATTTGATTATTTTCTCAGATTCACTTTCAGTAATTTACGCTATTCAAAATAAACTGTCCAAAAACCCTTTCATTCAAGAAATTCAAGAACGTCTTCTATCCTTGGCCCAAAATCATTGTAACATCACACTTGCATGGATCCCTTCTCATCGAGGAATAAAGGGAAATGAAGATGCTGACTCCTCAGCAAAGAATGCTTCTCAACTCCCTTTACCCAATAACTCCATCTTTGGTTCTCTTCAAGACTTTAAAAAACTTCTTCAATCATCAGCATTAAAAATATGGGATTCGAAATGGAAATCAACACATTCAAAATTACATCAAGTTAGAAATTCAGTACTAGATCCTCCTCTTCTTCTTTTGAACTTTAAAAGAAAACATCAGGTCATTTTATCAAGGCTCCGAATTGGCCACTTCAATTTGAGTCACGGTTATTTATTTCAAAAGACGAATCCAGTTCCCTGTCCAAATTGTGGTCAAGCTATTTCTACATCCCACTTATTAGTGGAATGTCCTTTTACTACTAACCTCAGAAAAAAATTTAAAATTGATCCGGTTATCCATTCTCTATTGAATTCCACTCCAGAGTGTAAAAAGGTTATTAAATTCCTATGCGAATCAAAATTAGATAAATATATTTAATAGTTCCTTTATTGCAACAAAAAAACACATATCTGTAATATCGAATGAAATCAGAGTTTTATATTGTTCGCTAAATATCTGTTGTATAATGTTTACTAAATTTCTCATTGTAATGTTTGTTTATGAAACTGTATTATTTTATTATGAAAAACTGTAAAGTAGTGATCGCTTATGACCAAGATGTTTCACAGCGATCTGAAATAAATTAAATAAATAAAATATATCCGGTTTGTTTGCCGCTATCGTGCGATCAGTTTGAATTTGTTGGTCGTACAATATCGTACACAATCCAACAGACGTCACCGGTTTTGGTGAGTGTTCGTACCACTTGGGGCATGTGTTTGGAACTTCGAGGGCGGTACAGATCTGCCAGTGGAGGTAGCTACACACCCTGTCATGTCTTTTCAGGTATTCGGTCTTTGCTAGGATTGGACCAGCTGAGACAATATGATCAATGGTTTCTACTTGCTCCAGGCAAATGCGGCATTTATCATCTTGGGAAATTTTGAGAACCGCTTTATCATAATGTCGTGTTCTCAGCGCCTGATCTTGGGCAGTTATTACAAGTGCTTCCGATTCTGGCTTCATCCTTCCCCTTTTAAGCCACATAAATGATTGATCTTTATTGATCTGCACCTTGTCCATTCTTTTTAGGTATTGTCCGTGGAGTGGTTTGTCTCTCCACGATTTCTTTAACATTTTTTGTGTCTCACACTTCATGTTTAGCAGCATCAGAAGTTCAGTGTCTGTGTTATTCGACGTGTCTCGCCTAGTTTTCTTCGCAATGTCTCTTGCTACACTAACAATGCCTCTGTTTCCCATTCTTCGGTCAGATTTCATGACCTGCCTCATTAGAGGGTCATCTTGATGGCTGACTACATACTTCCCCAAACCCGACTATTGCGTATTATTATTATTATTATTATTATTATTAATATTATTATTATTATCATCATCATCATCTTTCACGGCGAATAATTTTGAGAGTTCTGGCAGTACATCAAAATCCACTCCAGGTTGCACCCAGCGTCATAAGGCGTAGATTCGGTGATCTGATTGGTTCTACAATACCTTGTGCCAAATGTACGCTGTACCATACAGAACGATATTCTGAATTTCGTAGTGCTTACTGTAGCTTGGGATTTTAGTCAAGTGTTTCATAAGATCTCCAGGAATGAGGCCCAGAACATCTATTATTACTGGCACTATGTCTGTTCTATCATGCTACTGTGTGTGTGTTAGAAAAGGGTGAGTATAGGACAAGGAAGAGGAAGAAATGATCGTGCACGGTCCGTGGCCCGTGTGTTAGGGTACTGCTCCATCATTTGCTCGGTGTTGATTGGAGAAAACGGAACGGAGAGAACGTTGGTCGGAAAACTTCCTATCAGAGCAGCCGGCATTTACGATTCTCCTCTAGACATCGACTTAATTCGCCGTAGCTGACAAGCTACGGCGAAAACAATCCTGCCACAGTGGGCAGTGTAACTCTAGAACCTCTCGGTCAGAGGCACTGCAGTGACAGTTGATGCCCTGAGCCACCAGTTTATTATTATATAATTATTATAAGGATGAATGTTTAGGGCTAGTTAAGGTGTTTGGTTACCTCGAAATGCACAAAAATAAGTGATTGCGCAGAAAACGGCAATGATAACGCAAGAAAAAGGTCACGAAGATTCAAGAGAGAGCATTTTCGTCTGTAGAAAAACATCACAACGATTTGGTTATTAATACTCGTACTCCAACCTCTATGGTGAAAATAAGGTACGTTCAAAACATCTCTTCACAGTGGCTGCTTCACTACTCCATTCCTTTTGCGTCAATGTCACGAGAAAGAATGTCTGTGAAAATGCCCTCGTCACTTTTTCTCTCTTTATTCTCTGCTGACGGCTTGCTGTGCTGCACTTAAACTGCGATTTTGATTTGAATCGAGGATCATTTGCTCTGTCCCTGAATAGGTGGTTCTAGCCGCTGTCAGGAGAAGAATACTAGCGGCCGCTGTACTGATCGGTAGTTTCCGTGGTTTCTTCTATCAGTACCCATCGAATGTCGCAGTAACACCTAAAAACAATCCAAGGATCAGGAGCGATATTTTCCATCTCATCCTTGTCCCTCCTCTCCACTCATACACAAACACACGTGCAATACTCGTATTTTACCACACATGCAGGGAGACCAGTCTAGAGCTTAGAGCCTGTGTCGACTGGGGCGGTGCCCCGCTGTTGGAGATAGCTAGAGATGGAAATCCCGCAAACTGGCCTATAGGTCGGCGACGGACTTCACATTCTAGAAGGGAACGAACAACGCCACACTACGGTATATACGATAGACTACCCATGCGAGAATATTGACCATAGCAATTCACGTCCCAGAAACACAAAATAATCAATAATAATAATAATAATAATAATAATAATAATAATAATAATAATAATAATAATAAAGTTCATTGTGCGATTAAATAAATTCATTAAATTGGAATGTTCAAAACCTTGTTTGTTTTGCCCCAGGTGATAAGCGGGAAGCACTCCACGCTATTCTGAAAGTAAGCCGTGCCTCATTTTAAAATTGAAATGCTATTTATAAGCACTAATTATCTTTTATATATTATCCGATAATTAGCAACTCAGCAGTATAATTTGTTTTGGACAAAGAGACAAATTGGAGAGCAACGCGTCTCGTTGGATAAAGGAGTTTGTCACCCCCAATGCAAATCTAGTGTAGTCAGATCTGATCTTAGAGTATAGAGCATAGCTCTGAAAAAAAATCGCATTCTTTCGGCTTGGTCAGGGAGAATGATCGAAAACGATAGAGAAAGAAAGAGAAACAAAGATTCAACAGAGCACAACTCAACGTTGTCATGCTCATATAAACGGGGCAACACTAAAGAGTAACTCATTTTCAGGAATTGCAGGAGAAAAAAAAACTAGTAACCAAATAACGCAACAACAATGGAGATTGCAGAAACCAAGAGCCGCGGAAGAGGAAGACGATAATAGCCCTGAGAGACACCGGCAGCGGTCAAAGGGGTAGAGTGGGTCGCACTGAGGCAATAAATTAACGTGGGGTATTTAGTGACCGCAGAACCAAACGTTGAACGGAATCAACGTCACCGAATGTAGATGCGATATTAACAAAACCACAAATGCCAAATAAAGCCACAGAACCCGAGAAAGCTGAAAAGGATAAGGTATCGATGGCAGAAGTCGTAGGTGCAGGTACAACAGTGGTCAGCGGCAGCGATAATAGAAAGCCGCGGCGGTCGCAAACGTGCTGGGGCGAAAGCATCAGGCAAAAGAAGGAAGGGTTAGGTGACCCAAAATCTCGTGGTTTTCTATCGGCTAAGACTCGACAGTTGCACTCCTCAATCCTGTTCTGGTAAATTATACGACATACAACTGTGATGCAAGTACTACTATAACCCAATAGCACTATTTGATACTAGGAAGCGGGTCCTAGGAATCTGTCCTTAGGAAGTGGTATACAAGGATGGGGCCCATGCTGTACGAGGGACAAAACGTCTACTTGTAGTTGTTAGCGGAAGTGCCAGCAGAACAAAGCGGAAAACGTCCAACATCAAACATCGCTGTGACATTAAAAGGTTCGCGTGGACAAAAGTAGATTTCAAGCAGTCCTCGTACCCGGAAAAGAGGACTGGGCGACGACGTCTAGCAACAACAGAGGCGGGTGGCAGAAACCGCGAGTCTACAGAAGTGGGCGGTCGGGGCCACAGAGTCCCTCAGAGACGTAGGCGGTCGCTGGGTCGACACAGAGGGCACACGATTCGGCGGTGGAGACGGTGGAGATTCGGGGGAGGCGCTGCGAGGACGTCGAGGGCGGCGGCCGAGGGCCTCCACATTAACGCAATTAAGCGACGCACTACGCGCTGTAATTCGTGGCTCGACCACCCGCCGCGCTGAAGTGCGCCGCCTCCCTCGCCCGCTCCCGCCCCGTCACGCCTCCGGCTCCACCCCCCGGCTCCGCCCTCGGTTCCGGCCCAACCCTGCCCCGCGATCCCCCGCACTCTGGCCCCGTCCCGTCCCTGGCCTCCGTACTCGACAAGACCCCGCCCTCCGTCTCATCCCTCTGTTCTACCCCTCGCCCTCGGCCCACCCCCTTGCCCTCGCCCTGCCTTCAACTCAGCTTTGCCCTCTCCCCGCTCCGCCTCCGCCCCTCCCCGCCTCTCTCCTGCCCATCTCCCGCCCCGCCCCGCCTCAACCCCATCACCGCCCCCGCCTCTGTCCCGCCCCACCCCGCTTTGCCTCGCCTTGCTCCCGCCACGTCCATGTCCCACCCCACCTCCACCACCGCGCCTATGCCTGCCCCCCGCCACTGCCCGTTCCTGCCCTCGCCCCACCTCACCCCGTTCAAGCTACGACCCTAGCCTTACCCCCTCCCATCCTCCTGACCCCATCACCTGCAGCACTTCTAGCCTCCACTCCACCCTTGCCTCTCCGGACTCCTACTCCGCTCCGCCACACCCCCGCCACCAGTGCTCCCCTTTGCCCTAGCCAAGACTCGGTTCCGGCCTCACCCACGTCCCGGCCCAGCCTCCGTATTAGCCCCACCACTCTTCAACCCACGACCGTAACCTCGCACCCCTCCCTCCTTGCCCCATCTCTGGCCCCCACCCCACCCTTGCCTCTGCGGACTCCCGCACCTCTCCGCCCTCCCCCCTGCCCCAACCCTAACCCCTCCCCCGCCACCGGCCTCGGGGCAGGCGGTGACCGAGCACCCAAGCGCCCGGAGGTCGCCGCTGTTGGGTCACGGGGACATTCTTGCTGCGGGTATATACGGAGCAACTCGCGCAAACACGGCCGCCGGAAATAGATTACTACCCCAGAGCCCCAGTTCCGAGGGTGTTGCGAACGGGCTTACGAGTAATATGCTCGGAGAATGGTTGGTGAGTTACTCGCAGAGTTGTGCACACAATGTTGGAAACGTTTAGAGTGAAGTTTTCAAAATTGCAATGGGCAGATTGATATTTTGAGAAAGTTCCCAGAATTTCTGAAAGAAATATTTTTCTAGCAAAAAAACTTTAAATCTACGATGTTTTTGAAAGTAATGTTCATGATTAGAATTTCACTTTTAGAAAACAAGTAAATTGATTTCATTTCTTCGAATTTATTAGTAACATATTCTCCTATTTAAATTACGCAACACAGACATGATTTTAACCTAACTATATTACATTCTAAAACCCAAATAATAACATGGGATGTCAGATTCTAAGTTAAAATTAAAATGCTATGTAGTACTATTTCAATTAAAGATTATTTTCCAGCTGATACGCCGAGCCCTTAAATGAAGGTAAAGTATCGTTTGAAAGGAATTTTTACAGGCTATGGTCACCACTGACAGAAATTATGTTACAAACTACCTATATTTATTTGTACTTAACCAGTGGCGTGCAGCAGCATAAATGGTCCTGAACAAAACCACAAATAATTGTTTTAAAAAAAGCCTATCACGCACACTGCACAAGAACAACAAATGGAATACTCTAGTGCAACATTGGATATATTAAATATTTTAAACAATCTTTACGAATACTGCGATAACATTCTATATTAACAATAGTTTTTTACCTACCAAGATTATTAAATCAGTGTTGTTAATCAGCACACACATTCTCACATTATTTCTATATTTTTTTCCTTTAGAAAATTCAGACAATTCAACTAATATGGGACTTTAGCCAAATTTTAGCGTCTTTTGCTCAACTCGTGGAAAAAATTTAAAGAAAAACATTTGGTGCCGTAAAGAAAAAGTTTGAAAAAATATATTTCTTATAAATTGCATAAACGTCAAGCAGAAATTACTCGTTTTTTAAACAATTGGACATTACATACCGATCGTTTCGAACATATTTTATTTAAGAGAAAAATTACTATCCTCCATAGTGTTCTTTCGCAGTGTTGATTTCTGTAAATTTTGAAAATGAAGAAAACTTGGTAGACTGCGAGCTACCCTATTAAATTGTTAGATATAGACATGATCAATGGGTGGAAAACAGAGATAAAATCTCTACGAAAGTGTGTGATCAATTATTTATTAAAATAATGTTATTAATTTCTATTATATTCAGCGGACGACATAAAGATATTAGATGATGTATTCGGGGTTTTCTCAGAAAGTTTATGCTAACACACAATTACTAAGCTATGACTTACGTTCTTGCTGGCTTCCAAGTAGAATTCGCAGTGTTTGACTCATGATTTACTGTGCATTGAAGAATAATAAATCAACAGATGCAAAAATTTAACTTGAAGAAAATACACTTCATGTCTAATACATCCTTAAAAATCTATTTTTAGAATAAAAATTCCAAGAAATTCTAAATAATTATTTTGTTCCTGAAATGCATCGATAATACATCACGGTAAAAATGCCAATTTTAAGTTCAGATAAGTGTGCATACGTTTGCAATGAATGATATATCACGATCATTTTAAAACGAATGTAACTGAACGAAAATAATACTCAAATACGATGACATAAAGAAAACATTTTGAAACATTTGACTGTCATTGGATTAACCGACTAATTCGCACACGCCCTAGTTTGATTTTCTCCGGAGATTAAGCATTGAATACATTGATATGGCTCTTGTCTTGATTCTCCGCGCGTCGTTTCATAGTATTAAACCCCACACCACTTACCGACAGATACGCTGTACAGAGGATTCAGTCAAGTTTAATCCGCTTGGGGATGACCTGTCTGGGAACAGGCACTTGACCAGCTTCGCGACTCTTGTCCTCAGCCGACCGTCGCTGCGAAGCAAGTTGTGCAGTTCGATTATACTCCCCCTGCACCGTCCCCATGTGGCCTCCATTCTTCCCGCCCCTCTGCTTTACTCTGTTCGTAAGCTCCCGCCTCTCGAGTCCACTACGTTGCTCCACGCCTCCTTTCCTTCCCACTTCTACCCTCCTCTGCCATGCACTTCCTCCGCCCCGCCTGCCCCTCTTCTATCCTCCATTCTTTCGTTATTTTTCCTGTCCATCTCTCCATCCAACCTCCGCATTGGTTCTTTGCCCCGCCTCTCCTACCAGTCTCTCGATTATCATATCTCTCTTTTGTCCTGCCCTTTCCTGCTTCCTCATGCAGCCTTCCATCGTTAACTATACAATACAGTCCGTCCATTCCGTCTATGGTAGTGGTGTCAGGGTCTCCTACTGGTGGCTGTGGCACGCCTCGCGACACCGTGCAATGCCACGAACTTCTCTGCGCCACTAGCGTCGGGAGAGGAAACTATTAGTAACCCCGCCGTTTTACAATAGTGATGGCGTTGTCTCTTGCGGCGAGGTTATGAACTGCGTGGAGAGGCGATTTCGTCGTGGCACTCGTGCCACGGACTCCCGCTCGTGGCATCAACCTTGACATCTGTCTATGGACTTCACGTATTTACTCGTGCCTCATACTTCACTTCCCTAAACTTGCCAAGACCTTTCTGAAGCTTTGTCAATTCTCAGCGAAGTCGTAGTCGAATCAAAGAGTAAAGGAGTAAGGTGTATGTCGAGATGTAACTCTTCGGACGAACCTGCGAAACAGTTATTCCTTGCTGTTCTTCGTCCTCAACCGATGCCCTTCCCTTCGCTATTGTATCCACCTCGGCGTCTCGTTCCTCTTCACAACCGCCTCGTTACCTTTCAAACTATCCAGGTTCCTTATCTTCATTGTTCTTTGTCTTCATTCTTTCTCGGAAGCTCTCCTCACCTCTCTTCATCATTGTTCTTATCCTTTCTCACGTAATATGCTTCTTACGACAAACGAGTCAAGTCACGTTTTCTCTCTTCTCGCCTCTTCCAAACATCTCTTTCACCTACCTTTATCGCCCTTACTTGTCGATTCTCCTCTCTTCTCTTTCATACCTTTCCAGATCCCCTTTCCTGATCGCCTTATCCTTCGCTCACTTCTCTGCGTCTTTCCTCATCACTTCTTCGCACCTCCCGTCACTTAAGTCTTTATAACCGCCTTGTATACCCTTGTGGCGTCGTGGAAACGTTTCCAAGCGCGCGGCATGCCTAAGCCGGAAGCTGTAGTGGAAGGGCGCACCTGAGCTAAAAATAAGTAGTTGCCGGGATGTGGCTGCTCCAGGAAACATTCCATGCAAACAAACTGTTGAGGAAGGTTAGTGGCGAGTCTGGATCGATTGACGCAAGACCCCTGGAATTAGCTAGCCATCAAACCTGGGGACGCCGACAGTATGACGCCGGGTGGGGAAGGTGGGGGTGCTTATAGGGCGGGCGCTATCTGCGCTCGGGAGATTCAGAGAGATTCGTAGAGCTTGTTGTTAGTCGAAAGGCTGGGTGGGATCTCCAGTGCACTCCAGCACGTGGTTTCCGGGGCGGAGACCGGTTTGGCGCCAGGCCATGGAGGTACGTTGGTTACCGGGGGCTTAACGTCCGATAGCACCACATCACGCGTTGTTACCTGCTTTCGAGCAGTGGCACTAGACTGTAGGGTCTAGGGACGGACGGTTTTCACGGCTTAGGGGAAGGAAAAGGTTGCCGGGGTTTATTCAGTATTTGTAAATTTCTTTAATTGTTAAGTTCTTTGTAAATAAATGTAAATATTTTTACCTTAAACGCTGTGTCGTTTTCGTCTGTACGTCATACCCTTTTCCATCTCCGTCTACCAGTCTCCCTGCCTTCTCATGTGGCACCCTGCTCTATTAAACCATTTCAAACGCCATACCAGCTTGCTTGAAACGCCATCCGCAGTGCCCTGCTCGTTGTCACCGCCTCCTCCTTCTCCTTTCCTCCTCCTCCTCCCCGCCGCTAGCTGCGCCGCACTTTGCCACCACTTGGCGGAGGGGCGGCTTTCTTCATCATCTCCCAAGCGGACGCGCAGTAAGAAGATGGCGCAATTCCTGGACGCGCGCAAGAACGACGAGTTAATCCGCGCGAGCACGAGGAGAGTAACAAACACAGGCCCAGGCGGCGCGAGCGGCCGAGAAGCGGGGTAGAGGGAGGGGTGGCGTGATGGTGGCGAAAAAAACAGACAGAAGGAGCAAGCAGCCGGAAGAAATATAGTGTGAAAGAGTGAATGCCTGAGTTCGTGTGCGGGTGTGAGTGAATGTAGGAGTGTGAGTGAGTGTGACTGTGAGTGTGACTGAGCGAATGCATGTGACTGTCTGAATGAGTGTGTGTGAGTGACTCTGTATATGAGGGACTCTGTGTGTATAAATGACTGTGTGTATGAGTGACTGTGAGTATGTGTGTGAGTGTGTATGCGAGTTTGTAAGTGACTGTGAGTTTGTGTGAGTGTATGAGTGACTGTGTGTATGAGTGACTGTGTGTGTGTGTGTGTGTGTGTGTGAGTGGGTGTGAGTACGGATGCGAGTGTGTGAGTGTGTGAATATACTGTATTTCGGGTTTTCGGGCACGTCAACAGCTAAGGTAATTAGTCCCGTTAGTGCATTGCACTTTTAGCCAGGAGGTGGGGAAGTTCTCGCAATCCACCTCGGAAGGTCATCGGGAGAGCACTACAGTTTCTGTTAGTACACGTAAGATAAACTATATCCTTTTATTGTTATTGCTAAAAGTCTGTGGTGAACATCTAAAGAAATTGTTTCTTGGGTTCTTGAATCATCATAACACAATTTCTAATTGATTGATAGTTTTTTGTATAGAAGATTTTGGAGCGTTATCTCACAATCTTGGTAAATATTTCTTTCGAAAATATAAAGAGTGTTTCTTTTCGTGTTATTTCCCACAATATTTTGTTCTAATATTCTTTACAACCAAACATCTATCAGAAACACTATCAGAAAAATATTCATTAAATAATTTTCTTAGCTTTTCAATGTGATTCAGTTAAATTTAATTAAGGGACAATTTTACTTTTGGTTAGGATCTAAAATGTGTGGTAAATGTGAGACAGGTATCGTAATATCGATATTTAATTTATCATAGTGGTAATTCTCAAAACTGATTTTCAGTTACATTCAGTGGAAAACAAATTTCTGAGGAATAAAAAACAATATGTGTCAAATGTAGTTTCCAGAGTACAAGCTTGCGAAAATAACTTAACTAGAATTGCAAACTCTTTGAGTTGTAATTTCCTTGATGAATGACGTCACGGGCTTGAGGATTAGAGGCCGGGTGATAGAGTCAGTCGTTGCATGGTCGTGCGACTCAATGGAATGCTCTGTGTTTGTATATAACATAGTTTTTAGTTTTCGTTTGTTAGTGTTGACGTGTAAAGTGTTTTGAGGAGCAGTACTGAAGTGAGTTCAACAGAGCTTCTACCTTTATCATCTGCATAACCACCACAACAAGCTGCCAGAACGAAATTCTATTCAACAGCTGTGTTTCGATAGCGCCTTCTTCATGGTGGCGACCTTTACGAAGAGTGAGTTATTAAAATAAGTTTTGTATCTTGCATGCAAAATATTAATTGATCACATTTGTATGCAATATAACCCGTAGTTATGGTGGTGTTTTTTATTGGTAGGTATGTTTCACTCATTGCAAACTTTTCATAGAAATATGTAAAAAGAATGGCAGGACCGATGATGCTGTATTTATTACAGAATTCCAATCTGTGTCCTTCATAACGAAAATGTCCACAAACAGTACATGCTTGTGTACAAATAACCATATCGTCAAAGCTAACAATTTATTTTTTCGATATTTGACGCAGTAAAGACTGCATAAATGTGACGAATATTAGTGTTGTGACAAAAAAGAGTAAAATAAATCGCTAAAGGAGAAATTTACGTGTTACGTTTTGGCAGTTTTCCATAATGGGCGCCATTGTGAGCAATGAAATAAAGAAAGCAATCTGTGGCATGAAAGGAAAAATTGTTATAAGTTCAATGAAGTTTTGAACCTATTTCCTTCAAGCCATTGAATTGTTATGGAATGAAGAAGAAACATTTGTTAATGATCAAGGCTATCGACTCCAATCTGACATCACTTACGTATTGACTTCTGCACTAATATTTTGCAAATACTGTACTGACCTCTTACTACTTTTGCACTGAAGTAAAATGATACCGCCTGTATATTTTGCAAGAAAATGTTTGAGAATAATAAGTCGTTTTTTGGCATTTTTGGTTATTTGCTGAAACGGCGTAGGAAGTTGATGTGTTGTTCCAGTTTGTAATTCAGTACGTTAAAGTATAAGACCCGATTGTTTCACCGTTCTTTAAAGAAATACGCTGACTGATATCACTGACACTGAAGGAGTGAATACATTATTATGAATATGTATTCTATATATAAATGAAGGGTAATGTATGTATGAATGTCTGTCGCAAACAGACGCAAAAACTACTCGAAAGCGTTTGCTCAAATTCTCCCACTTTGTTCTTATTAGTATCGGAAGTATTTAAAGAGTGGTTTGAAGTAAATCGAACATCAGGGGCGTTGTTTTTTTGCAAAGTTAATCGACCAGGTTAACGCCTTTCCCTGAGAACCGTGCTTGAAGTACAAATCTGTGGATATGGTTTTGAATTACATGCCTTGCTTCGACACTTAATATCGAATGACATCCAAATTGCAATCTAAAAAGCAGGAAGCGTGAACCAAAAGCTGGCGGTATACAACATTATTCGAATATCTGATTTTTAAAGTGTAGTGTAGTATAGTAAAGTGTAGTTAATAAGTAGAGTCTTCGTTGAATAAATTGATTGTGAACTTGAATTGTGTTTAATTAATACTCTACAATAACGAAGAATTGCCGGTTCCGGGTCCGATCATTCTTAATAACTAAGAGAATGGCGTGACCTTTCATCGGAGCCTCACAACACTTCGTCCATTCGGGCTGACTTGTCTCTCTAGTAGTCTGCAGCTTGTAGTACTCCAAGGCTTTGTAACACTCCATCAAAACCGGGGACCAAGCTGGAGGGTGCTACTATAGTAGGCGCTAGTGTCACCGGGTACAGCTGAATGTTAGGCTCGCCAACGTCCGCACATAAAAATTGGCTCATTTTTGAGAAATACGTAAAGTGTCTTCTAAATGTCCAATTATTCATAATACACACAAATTAGAAATCGCTGAAGAAAGCACGAACATTGGGCGCTATCTTTTGTAACATCACGCGTCTGTTTGCGTCTCGCAAATCCACGCAGCATCACGCACGTTTGAAGTATCGTTGGCAGAAGTTCGTATTTTAGTTTCTGTAAGGTTGTGCTGCAGGAGAGGGCGCCACTGTAATGGCGTCCGCCACGTTATATGGGAGTTAAAAGGCCCTGTAGTACTCAATAGGAGATGGCTATGGCAACGGCGACGGCGGCGAAGGGCGAGAGCAATGGCGCCACGAAGCGCAAGGATTAAGCTCGCATCACCGCCGCGGCTTCTTCGCCGGCACAAGAACCACTGCGTTTCTGGCGCGTGCGCATAACAAGCGCTCTCACTACGGACCAAGCGCCGCACCGGGACACGACTTCTTACACGCAACACTCACCTTGCTGGATACTCGGATTGACATGAAATGTTATCAGCTTCTTCAGCACCTTTCAAAACCTCTACATACAAACTTCTAAGTGCTATGAAGCACGGGAAGTAGTGTTTTTTGCGACAACTAGTATTGGGATCTTTCATGACCTTACCGCCTGTGGAAGGACGGAAATCGCTGCTCACCGCCGATGGTGGCGGCGCGGTGTGTAACGGCCGCAGAACCACACCGGCGAGCAGCGATTTCCGCCCTTCCACAGGCGGTAAGGTCATGAAAGGTCTCAATATTGTCGCAAAAACACTACTTGCAATGCTGTATATCACATAAAAATTTGTATGTAAGGGTTTTGAGACCTGTTGAACAAGCTGGTAAAATTGCATATCAATTAGAGTATCCAGCACGGTGAGTGTTGCGTGTTAGAAACTGCCCCGCCCTACAATGAGCATTTTGCCCCAGGGTTACGCGGCTTTACGTGGGTGTTAAATGGGATTATTCACTACTGAAATCGTGAAGAATTTGTTTAGAAATAAAATCACGGGCCATGCAATATTAATTGATATTACTTGTATGTACTATAAGCAATATATTCATTGTGAATAATATATAAATGAATGTGTTGTAATATCCTTTTTTTTACTTCATCCATGATAAAATTCGACTCTTTTCTTATAACCCCCAAAAAAGTGAAGTTAAGAGCCATATGAGACACTGAAATATCAATTATTTGCTCTCAGAAAAAATATTTATTTCTACACTCATATCATTAAAAAAAGAAATATTTTTTTCGTACTTGCTTTAATTTTGTATTTTCTAATGGATTAAAAGACTCGGTTTCATAAAATTTTCTTTCAGTAAAGCTGTATCATTTTTCAGTGAAGACGCATGTCCATTGTATTCGCTCAGATTACGGGAAAAGCTTCTAGGTACTTCGCATTTCAGAAACTACCTCACCCTCAGATATTAGCCTTCGGGGCTAAGAGCTCCCTCGTGAAAGTCAAACGAAGTAAACTACTGCTAAGAATATCAAAAAGGTACAAAGATTATTTCTGTAATGTTTTATTAAGCTTTAATTCAACAATACATATACTCAAATGTAATAGGTAAACATTTAGTATTTGAATACAATTTGTACTTGATGTAATCTTCTTTCGGAGTGTTTATGGCATAAATAGGTTCTTTGGATGAAAAAATTACAGCATATTCAGACCTAATATATTCATTTGAACTAGATATTTTTGCTTTCACATAAAGAATGACTTGTAAGTAATGTTAGATACCTACGAAAAGTTATTTTAATATGTTTATGATCTTCATTTGTATAGACATTCAGTTACTTGTATGTATTCAAATAGTGATGATGTGATAAGGATACCTCCCGTGGAATATTGATTCTTATTAATTTCTAGTTACGTTACATACGAACACCTACTTACCATTTACAATAATTAATAATAATAGTAATAACCATTTAATAATAATAGTAATAACAATAATAGCAATAATAATAATAATAATAATAATAATAATTCTGTTATTTTTTTTTGAAAAATGTAAGTCGCAATCCATGAGTGACAGGGATCACAACATTGTAAAATTTACCTGGTGTTCACTACCAATTTTGGATACTATCGCCTTACACAGGAGTAATATTTCTAGATTTTATGACTTCTCATAAGCTCTGATGCTAGGCTATAGCATTATATACTTCATTATATTTCAAACTTAGGGTACGTTCGTGTTAAAATTGTTGATTGACAATTTTAAGTACATTTTGTAATAAACTCTCCCCCTTATTTGTTGGTTAACTTTGCTTGTAATAGAATATGTAAGTCTGCTAAGCAGACTCTAATCTTAAAGCAAATAACTTTTATACAGCTATCAATTCATTATTTAATGTTCTTTAGACTTTTCAGTTCCGTAGAACTATTTTTGTACATCATGCAAATAAAATCTGGAGACAAAACTTAAAGATGATGCTACGAATTTTCCCATCGTATTGAAAAAACCTCTGCACAAACGCATTTCCACGTAGATTTTAATTTTGCTGTCTCAAAATGACCGGTTATTCATACCAGAAGAATTAATAATAATTATCCGTAGTTAACTATGAGAATTACAATAAGAATTGCGAGACAATTCGTGTTTTTTAAAATTATAAAATGCAATGATTGGATACACTATTAATTATGCGCCTTATTAATATCTTTCGAATGTATCAATATAAATGTATATTTTCAATTATTGTATGTCGCTAATTTGTGGCATCCAAGTACATTAATCCTTTTAATTCTACATTCAATATGAAGTAAAAATTCATTTGTAATGTTGTTGCAATTTTTATGTGCTATCATTCACAATGAAAAATTATTTCCTTGTGATTGTTGAAGCATACTGCAAAAATTATTAATTTTTCAAATCTTGAATAATATTTCAATAAAATACGAGTATAATTTAATGAATAATAATTTTTTTCAAAGCTTAAACTTTAATTTCTTCTAAGTAATTATCATTTTTGAGTTTTCAACGTGCATTAAAACTTATTTTGACGCTTCATTCTTTTCAAATATTATTTCGAATGCCACAGCAGTCATTTCAAACTTGCTCTATTTACGCAGAGAAAGTTCTCTCTTTCCCTTTCCAGCATTCATTTAAAGATAAAAATTTCCGCGCAATTAATTTACATTTAATCAACAACAGAACAGTTCCTCCTGATCCCCAAACTCAAGCAGCCAGACCATTTCATACAACTCACCGTAAGACCTCAAAAACCATCTGAATAATTTCCGGCAACGGGAAGCTGCAGACATCGCCACAAGCGCTTTTCCAGTTGGGCGGAGTACGTCTCCACCACAACAGCTGTAATCTGCACGCATCCGACGGGAGGCGCAACTTTGGCTCGGCGGCGGACAGAGTTCTTTTAAAAAGCAAATCCCAGGCTGCCGGCAGCAGCGCACACGCCCGGCAGCGCGCAGAAACGCTGCGCTGGAACGCCGCTCCGCACCGCACAACGGAGCGGAACCGCGCGCAGGACGACGTGTAGAGAATGCGCGGGTAACGACGGTTTCTCAGGAGGGACGTTGAAGCTTTTGGGTATTATAAAACGGCGCGTTTATTTTTGTGAATTAAATGGTCGTAAAAATCGACTGAAAAAATTTCAAAAGGTAGTTTTCGAAGAGTCATTTCATATATTCAAGGTTTTAATCGAATTTGGTTAAAAATCTGCATTGCATCTGATAGACAATTTAATTATTTGCTCAGAAATTAGTCGGTAACCATTATTAAGAAAAAGGAAAGCAATAGATCTTAAAACAGAATATTGGAGTGTTCCAAATTAAGTTTCTGAATGTAGAAATCTAGTGTATGCGTGAAAAACAATTATAACACCCATGCCAATACTATTTGTGTGTGTGGAGTTCTGTTGAAAATCAAATCCCGGAATGCTGCGCTTGCACGGCATTCGCGTTGCAAAACTCAGTTACGCAAGTGTTTGACGCAGCAAACAGAGCGGAATTGAGCACAGAACGACGAGTAGAGAATGCGCGGGTAGCGACGGCTTCTGAGAAGGGACGTTAAAGCCTTTGGATATAATAAAATGGCACGCTTATTTTCGCGAATTAAATGGTCATAAAAATCGGCTGGAATGATTTCAAAAGGTAGTTTTTAATGAGTAATTTCCTATTTTCAGGAGTCTTATTATATTTTTATACGATAAAAAATGTGATAGAATATTTAATACAAGGTGTATTATTTCAGAAAATAGCCGGTAATCAGGAAAAGGAAAATAATAATATTAATATAGAATATTAAAGGGTTCCAAATTTAATTTCTAAATGAAGAGAACTTATACATTCGTGACAGACCAAAAACATCTAAGCCAAGACATTTTTCGCTGGATGGAGTTCTTTTAAAAAAAAATTCCGGTACGCTGCCACCGCACTCAAACTGCAGAACCCTGAAATGCGAGTGTTCGACGCTGCAAAACAGAGAGGAATCCAACGCAGAACGACATGTAGCGGATACGCAGATAGCCACGGTTTTGAAAGAGGGATGTTAAAGCCTTTGAATATTATAAAATGTCACGTTACATTTTTTAAAACTAAATGGTTATAAAAATCTTAGAGAAATATTCCAAAAGATAGTTTTCAATGAATAATTTCGCAAATTCAAGAAGCTTATGAAATTCGAATGTACAAGGACGTTGAATGTGAAAATGACTTTTAATGCTGTTAAATATTTAACACACGCATGTACAAAGTACAATTTGGCTGTGTGGAGTTCTCTTAAAAAGCAAATCCAGGTATGCTGCAGCGTAGTCGCCTTGCAAAACGCATTAACGCAAGTGTTTGACGCAGCAAAACAGAGCGGAACGGAACGCAGAAGGACGTTTAGAGAATGCACGGGTAGTAGTTTCTCAGGAGGGACGTTAAAGTCGTTGGGATAAAATGAAATGGCACATTTATTTTCGTGAATTAAATGGTCATAAAAATTGGCTGAACAGATTTCGATTTAGAATGGCATTGAATGTGCAATTGACATTGAATGACGTAGAAAATTTAACAAATTTAACAAAAGAAAATTTAACATTTATTTTAGAAAATTGCCGGTAATCATAAATAAGAAAAAAGAAAATAATAGAACTTAAAATACAATATTGTGCGGATGCATATCAAATTTTCTGAATTTTAAAATCTCGTACTTCTGAGACTGTCAATTGCAATAGCCAAGTCAATGCAACTTGGCTGAATGGAGTTCTTTTACAAACAAACCTTGATTCGCTGCCAGCGCACTCATCTTACAGAGCTAAAAAACTGCAGGTGTAGGTAGTCTTTGACGCAGTGCAACAGAGCGGAATCGAGCGCAGAAGGACGACCAGTGAACGTGCGGTAGAGAATCTACACGGTGCTCTTCGTGGAGAAACATTGAAGCCTTTTAGACAGAATGAAAAAAGTCGCGTTAATTTTTGTAAAAAAAAGTCATAAAATATCGCACCCCAATAAATTAAAAGATAGCTTTCAATGGGTAATTGTAAATTGGTAACTACATTTAATATTCTGTGCTTTTTGGGCGCTGTCAGAAAATTATCGGGAATCATTTAAGAAGGATAATATTAAACCATAAAATCGTATCATTTGGGGTTGCGTATTAAATTCGTGCGTGTAGAAAAATATTATGTGAGACAATTCATTATAATATATAAGCCAAGACTTTTTCTGAGGACTCCTTTTAAAAAGCAAATTCCGGTACGCTGCCAGTGCACTGGCTGTGCAGGACGCAGAAACGCTTCTGCGCGCACTGTTCGCGCAGTACATCGAAGCGGAATCAAGCGCAGAAGGACGTCGCGTAGAGGACGTGCGGTAGTGAATCTAAGCGGCAGCGTATGTAGTGACAAAGTCTCTTCTGTTGAGAGACATTAAAGTCTTTGAACGGATTGAAATATTAAGTTTCTTTTGATGAAAAATTTCTGATGTCACTACGTCATGAGAAACAATGTTTAAAAAATAGTTTTTATTGATTGTCTATTCTTCATTGCATAAAGAAAGGTTCCATTAATTATAGACAATCAGATCATGTGATAATAAAATATATTTAATACAAAGTTGAAGAAAAACGAAGTTGGAATTTTACAGGTTGGAGTTTCACAACGTTTCAGAGATCATTTGTCTCCATCATCAGGTATATTTTGGCTTTTATTACATATAAGTTTTACGTTTGTGAATAGTAAGTCTATAGTGAATTAAAAAATAGTTCCCAACGAGAACTTTTAGATTTGTTGGACGTGTAAAATTAAGTTGAAGTCTGGCTTAATGTTGCTCTTAAAGCGAGTATTTTTAAATATAGAATAACTAATTTTCCAATGAAAAAGCGTAATAAGAAGTTGTAACATGAAAATTACGTGTCTTGTCCACTTTCCAGGAAGTACCGCCATTTCCTCCCAGTCAAATGCTCAATCGTGAATAATTTTTGATTTTTTTGTTACATTGCACAATTAAGTTTAATTATTGTCAATTTCGTGAATCAAATTGTATAGATTCGTTAGGCAATATAGAAATTCACTCTTTCCCTGGAGGTGTTTTAATATCACCAAAAAATTGTCGCAAAAGGTGATCAGTCGCGAAAGGGCAACAAATTTGCAAGTCATAGGCCGCGGAAGCATACATCCTCAAAACAGAATTTCTTCAACCTCTCTGAAATTTGGTGAGATTAGAAAACTCTTAAATTAGGAAAATAATACGCTCTGAAATAGTCATGAGAATTCAATATTTAGGTGTGTTGCTTACACTCCTCCCAAAACGCAGACTTTCAGAAGAGCGACACGGAGAGCACGTAGATAGGTGGTGTGTAGTTTTTTTAGACTGCGACGATTTGTGTAGAAAGACATTGACCAAATGTGACCAGCACCATACACAGCGATTAATATTTCCTTCAGAAAAAATTTATTTCAGCGTTCTATTTACGACTTGATAGACAAAATGAAAGACCATATAAAAGTCTAACTTTTAAAAAGTAAACGAATACTTTGAATATTTCTGTAATTAAAAGAAATGTGAATGATAGATATTGTTACTAAAGCCTACAAAACGTCATACACTAGTAGGAAGTTTTTCTCAACAATATGTTATTAATCAGGAAGTTTTTATTGTAACAAACCTTGACATATTTCCTTCAGTGTCCAAATCCTCTCTGCCGCTCGCCCTTCCAAAATCCGCTGTGCCGCTCTCTTTCCCTCCCCCTCATTTCCATCCCTTTACTCGTCCCATCCACTCTCATTTTAATCCCCCTTCCCCCACTCTCCAATTCCTCTTTCCTTCCCATCCCCTTCGTCTTCCCTCCCTTCACTCTCCTTTCCCTTTCCCTCTCCTTCCCGCCCCTTCCCTCCCCCACTTTCCCTTCCCTTCCCCTCCTCTTTCACGCCCTTCCCTTGCGCTTTTCTTGCTCTTCACCACCATTTTCTCCCGCCTCACCCTTCCCATCCCACCTCGCTCCCCCTCTTCGTACCTCGCTCCCCCTCTTCGTACCTCGCTCCCCCTCTTCGTACCTCGCTCCCCCTCTTCGTACCTCGCTCCCCCTCTTCGTACCTCGCTCCCCCTCTTCGTACCTCGCTCCCCCTCTTCGTACCTCGCTCCCCCTCTTCGAACCTCGCTCCCCCTCTTCGTACCTCGCTCCCCCTCTTCGTACCTCGCTCCCCCTCTTCGTACCTCGCTCCCCCTCTTCGTACCTCGCTCCCCCTCTTCGTACCTCGCTCCCCCTCTTCGTACCTCGCTCCCCCTCTTCGTACCTCGCTCCCCCTCTTCGTACCTCGCTCCCCCTCTTCGTACCTCGCTCCCCCTCTTCGTACCTCGCTCCCTCTCTTCGTACCTCGCTCCTCCTCTTCGTACCTCGCTCCCCCTCTTCGTACCTCGCTCCCCCCTCTTCGTACCTCGCTCCCCCTCTTCGAACCTCGCTCCCCCTTTTCGTACCTCGCTCCCCCTCTTCGTACCCCGCTTCCCCTCTTCCTCCCTCGCTCCCCCTCTTCCTATTTCGCATCTCGTCTCCTCACTCCCCCACGCTCTGCCCGTCATGTACTCATCTCGCTCCCTATCATCTACCCTCTCCTAACCCTTCGTCCTGGCCGTCGCCGCTCCGCCCACCCTGCCCGACCCGCCAAGTACACTGGAGCGGAGCGGCGCGCAGCCGGGCGCGCTCTGCGGAATTTCTGCGTCCGTGAGTCGCGCTGCGCGGCGCAGAGCTCGCTGCCTTCGCGGGCGGATTCGTCCCTCGCGCGCCTCTCAGCCGGGCTTTGGAAAATATTAGCCGGTGGCGGGCGGCGCTGTGGGGCGTTGGCCCATCTGCAAGGGCAAAAAGAACGGGAGTGGAAGATTGAAGGAGTTGGGAAAAAGAATGAAAATTAATAAAGAGGAAAGAAAGAGAGGAGAAGGAAAGGGAAAGAAAGGGAGAGGAGGAAATGATGAGAAATAGAGATGAGGAGAGAAGGAGTCATCCAAAACGAAAAGTGCCGAGAGATAAAGAGGGAAGGGTTGAGAAAAAAAGGAGGAGATTGTAGTGAAAAGGACTAACAAATGATCTTGTATAAAGAGACACTAGTTCGTCTGTATGAAAGAATATTAGTAACTCACGTGTATTAGTTGTATCAGAAATAAAAATATCTCTGTCAAATTACTGATCTTTTTTTTAAGTTTAATGGGATGTATAAATCAGGGATAATACCAGAAGTGGAAATGTTATAGATTATGTAATGGCTTAAAGGTTTTCGGCTAGCTACATAGTTCGTAGCATGAGGTAATATGGTGTGATATTTACGAGTACTTATTCTCTCAACGAAGATATGCGATTGGGTGATGGATGACGCATATGTCGTAGGCAAGCGACCCTCTTAACCAGGCAATAACTAGAAGGGTCAACTGACGTACGCTGGAAAGTGAAGACGATGGAAATTCGTATTCCGAACGGCATTTCGTTCTACGCCTGACTGAGGCAGCTCAGGGAAATATGGTTGTCTTTTCAGTCTGACTGGGATGCTCTAGGCTTGGAGTCCCGCCGGGTGGTGATTTTTTAAACTTGCCTAGTTATAATTCTCCCAACATGGGGTGAATTCGACTTCTCTCTCATATCGGTATTTTCTAGGGTGTCTGCGATACCACAGGAGTCCCAACCTTATAAATAATCTCTATGCAAAATCACAACATTTAAAGGAATTCAATGCAAAAATAATAATATGTACTCACGGAAGAGTACCTCAACGAATGGGCGGTGGACCAAGCGGACCTTGTTTCCTCATTATGACCGTTCCCCTCCCTTTAAACCCACGTACACTTACATGCACTACGTTCCAACACATATCGGGAGACCAGTAAACTGAAAACTTGTCTGGGGCGGTATCCCGCTGGCGGATAATCGTGGATGGAGCCCCCCCCCCTCAAGTCGACATGTCGAAGCCGTATCTCTCATTCCAGCGGGGACCCCACCTCCTGAATGTAACATATACTGCACTTACGGAATCGCCAGTTCTCGAGTACTGACAACATACCATTGCACGCTTAGGTCCGCAGAAGTTGCAATTGTTCTGAATTCCCATAGAAAAGCTTTCTTCCGCCACCCAGGTCGTCGTAATAATTCACTAGAAATGCATTGTGATGTCGTAGATTGACGACAAAGCTAAGGCAATCACGAATAGAAATTGAGGTACTGTCAGCCTTAAAAATTTTGTGGAAGTAATGAGTATTCTCTTACATTGTGTGTGTTGTGAGGGTATTTTGAACGGAAAACACGCGGCTTCTAGATTCAAAGTTCAGGGCTGAGCGAGGAACGAGAGCTCAACCAGCGCACATGACCTTTTCAGTATTTTCTGCGGTAACACACCGACAATTATTTATTTGTATTAGCAAGAGTTCTTGGTGTTTTTATTGGAACGAAAGAATGATTAATTTATATTACCTTTCGTTTGATCTCATAATTTTGTTGTTTACATATGTAGTGTAATTAAAAGTATTACATCTACTTTATTTTTTTTCTTTTGCCTGCTACCATCCTGGATAACGCCAACAATTTACAATATGTTTTCTGTGTAGAGAAAAATTTATGTAACCCACTCTTTAAGTCCACTGGGTAAAGACTACACAGTTCAATTTTTAATGATGTCAAATATGCTAGCTGTCATCAGACTTCAATAATCCTTTGTTACAAAATACAAATGTTGCATATTCTTAGTATGAGTCGACAATAAATTGCCTACCATATTTTATTTTACGTTGATTTTGTATGGTTCATTTTCTTCTTTTAGATGTTGAACTATTAAAGATATTTCGTTAAGATATTCTTACTCTACACTCTCTAACGTTAAGACACTGTGAGTTGATAATTTTATTAATTTTCTACTTTCGTCTGGAGAAGGACAAAAAAAAAGGCTTTAAAATATTTTGGGAGAAATTTAGTTAGATCATTCTGGACATCTTCTCTGATCAATAATTAAATTGACCCGAAAATCACAAATAAATTTTTAAGGTATACTCACAACATATATCCATAGGAAAAGAATATGTAATCTAGAATAGGATAAGTGGTTAATTACGTTTGCGGTGAGACTGTTCTTTGGACAAATGAGAATTCTGTAGTAAGACAATAGCGTCTGTCAAATCAATAGATGAGATTGAAATATATTAAAATAAAAGCGTATTTAATTGTAACAAAATATTTAATGTCATACAAGTATTAAAGTTAGTGTAATTATTTCAAAATTATTGAAACTTATTACATAATATAAAATTATTAGTAAAATATATGCATAAAATTGTAGCGTTATTAGTTTCTGCTCATGTAAAAAAAAGGTTTGCATTTTTCTTTTATTAATAGTAAATCAGAATATTGTTAAACACTTCCAGATTTTTCTGCGACCCACCACAATTCATTCAGGGCCTACTAGTGGTATGTGGATCATTGCTTGGTGATCTTTGAAGTATCAGTTACAAGAAATAACTACGATTTTCACCTTTCATACGTTCGCAGTTTTCCACTGTGTGTCTACGGGAGATTTTGCGTCCATAGACCGCAACGCTGTGTATCGTTTCTCTCGCAGTATGCTCCAAGAAAGTTCGATGGTCATCCATTTCCACACGGAAGGCATAGAGACAGTGTGTACTTCATGGCAAACATGTTTGAAGTCAGTGTTTCAGATTCTTCTTTACCAAACCCTTACTAATGAGCGTAAGCAGAAAAAATGTGGTGAACAAATCTTTCGAAATGATTTTCCAAATGTAGCACACAGAACAGCAAATAAAATACTCTTGTGTAACATTGCAAATAAAAATAAACATTTTAATAACAACCGTCTTTGTAAATTCTGCAATAACTTTGTATGAACACTATACGAGTAAAATATATTATGTGTATGTATTACGATGTATACTATACAGTACAACATTTTTAAATACCAAGAAAATACAAATAGTTGCTGTTACCTAACCCAACACGTGATTACTGTTTATTAGCGAGCGGCCACTTCCTTGGAGTTTTGCAGTCGCATGACGTCTCTGTCGTTAGCAGTATGAAAATAGGCGGAATAACGCGATTAATTATTTGTAATTTTCAATCAACATGTTAAATGATCAAGAAAGCCACCGGCATTCTTACTTCCACTCTCTTTAAATTAATATATAAATTAAGAATTAAAACGCGAATAATTTCATGTTATCAATATTCCCAAGATAATTATTTTCATGATCCATACTCCAGCACGAAACTCTAGCACCACCCATGTCCCAACAGCTTTTCACCCACCGTCAAGCGGACCACCCCTAACTCCCCTACATCCCTCCCACCCTCCTCCCTCCGTCCCTCCCCCCACCTCTCACGCCCCTCGCTCCGAATCACGCGCATCTTTCGGGCGAGCGGTCGCGACAGCGCCGCGGGGGCGGGGCCGGGCGCGTGCCCCTCGACTTGATATTCCATTAGGTCTCGTCACCGCATCTCGGGTTTCAACGCTGTCGCCGACGATTTGGGCTCCGCGCCGCTAATGCACTCTTTGCACAATGCCCGCGGCACGCCGGAGGCTGGATTCGTTTGTTCGTAGGGCGAAATCCGGGGTCTCCGCGATTTCGGATGGAATTTGACGAAAAAGCACTCACGCTAGGAGCGGCCTTGCCGGTCTTGGGTGACAGGTAACCTGAGGTGAGCGTACGGAAAAAATAAACTACCGATAAAAATTAAAGAATGTGCATAATAAAATGGGAACTGTGGTGCCACGGCTGGTTGCTTTCTCGTACTAGCTCGTTTCCTTAGGTGTTTATTCCTTGCTAGTTTGTCGGTTTTGCAGTTGACATTTATAGGCGCCTGAAAATAATTTTGCAATTTTTCTCAGTTTTCCGGTTCCTAATCAAAGGGTTGAAAAATGAGTTGGGCCCCGCACTGCGAATGCACTCTGCACAATGCCCACAGCGCGCAGGATGCTGGATTCGTTTGTTTGTAGGGCGAAATCCGGTCCCTCCGCGATTTCGGATGGAATTTGAGAAGAAAACGAACACTCCCGCAAGTAGCGACTTTGCTAGTCTTGGGTGACAGGCAACACGAGGTGAGCGTAGGAAAAAAATAAACTAACGTTAAAAATTAAAAGATGTGCATAAAAATGAAAAACGTTGCGCTACATGCTAAATGCTTTTGCATTTTGAAACGATGATGTAATGATGGTGTTAATACACGACTGTGATATTACGATACGAGCGAGTTTTGTAAACTTTGCACGAGTGTATTAATACCCATTACATCGAGGTTCATACGGTACTTTTTCTACGACTATTACATTGAATCGGTTTCGTGGCCGTTCACATAATGGATTCACCCAAGGCCACCTAGCGTATGCTCCCCATCCCTGCTGTCGCATGCTGCCGCAGGCGTCTCTGGCCACCAGTCCGCCTGCGAGGGAGAACTGCGCTAGTTAAACAAGATCAAAGTAAAATTGCGATCGAATTTATTTTAAATAATAGTCCATGAAAAATTATTTATTATAAAAGAAATTGAAATTATCAAGCATAATATAATATCAAAGGTAATTTTAAGGTACACAATCGAACGAAACATTTTCTAGAACGATTCTCACTAATTAATTGTCAATATTTGGTTTGCAAACTTATGGGTGATTGGTCAAGAACTTGTATTATAATGAAAGCTGTATCGAAATGCGTATCATTATACAACTGGTTTCAGCCGTCAACATACAGCATTATACAATGGGAGTAGAGTAATATAATTTTCCAACTTTTCTCCAATTTTCGATCTCCAAATAGTAGAATTAAAATATGCCTTACGAATATTGCAGAAGAGCAAATTCTGGTGCCTTAAGGAAATTTGCATTGAAAATTTAGAAGCCGTTTTTGAGATGGATGGAAAAGAAATCGACACACCTGCGATATAGCATAATAATTAGGTTTGAAAATATTTATTAAAAAAAAGTACATTTTTTCGAAATGATTTATAGACACAAAAATCAGAACCAAATATTTTGTTGTAAAATCCGTATCCCAAACTAATCTGAAATAATTTATTAACCAAAACTAAAATTTCAACGTTATTTGGGTTTGTGCCTTGGTTTTATTCAGTAGGATAGTCAATTATTAGTTTATGCTGCTGATCATTTTAACAATTACTCCCATTGAGAATAATATATGAATAAACGAACATGAATTGGATCACAGTGTACACGTATTGCATTTTCTACTTTTCTAAAAGTACGTAACAGTCATGACTCACGTAAGATTTCCATTTCCTATGTGATTCTCTGTCGACATACGAACGAATATATCTCCATTTATTTTTTATCTTGAATAATTTCGCTACAAAGCATTCACAAATAGCTTTCAAAGCCTCGACGCGCATCCTAGATTTAAAATAAATCACTACCAGATTGTTAGCGAGCGCAATGTTTTTATTCAGTAATTTAGCAATTAATGTTCGGAATGGAAAGTACATTGGCTGTCATTTTATTTTTTCAATCGCTGCTTTATCCAACATATTTATGAACATATAATGAACAAAATTACACACAAATCAGCATTATACATCAGGTTCTTTCAACTTTTATTGTACAAATGTAAAATACTCACTTGCAGCGTACAGCAAAGACCCAAAAGTATGATAAAACAAGGAAAAAGACAAGTAAAGATTTTTATTATATTTAATATAAAATATGCATTGCATACTCGTACATTCATTTTCAAAACTTATAAAATAACCGATAGCAAAAGTCCAAAATTGCAATAGAAACATGAATCCTCGAAACGCAACCCTATGCAAGTTCAGCGCTTCAGTTCTCTCGCAGCTTCAAAGAACGCTCTCGTTCGCACTCAGCGCTTCGATTGAATCCCACGTGGAAACATCCGCAGCGCGCGGAAACGCGCAAATAAACGGCGCGAGCGGAGCGCACTCGTCGCTAATAATTTCGGATCATCGTCGCTGCGCGCCACTACAGCAGCGCCGCCCCGCGCGTCTTTTGCATGCGAACGCCCACGCGCGCCGTTCCGCGCCACTTCGCGCAGAGGAGAATGTGGCTGTGGTGGTGGGGGAGGGGTTGGGAATGTTGTGGTGGTGGCATTGTTGACGGAAACGGAGAGTGATGTATTGTCCGCTGGAGTGATGATGGAGACATCACCATGTCACCGGATGTAGGAATGGCGGTGACAATATTGCTTGCAGGTAATGAAGGCGGTGTCAAAATTGGTGGGAATTAGAATATCGGTGGCAATATTTTTGGCGATTCTGGTGACAAAGCTGGTGGCGATTGGGATGTCGGTGACAAAGCTGGTGGCGATTGGGATGTCGGTGACAAAGCTGGTGGCGATTGGGATGTCGGTGACAATGCTGGTGGCGATTGGGATGTCGGTGACAATGCTGGTGGCGATTGGGATGTCGGTGACAATGCTGGTGGCGATTGGGATGTCGGTGACAATGCTGGCGCCAATTGGGATGTCGGTGACAATGCTGGCGGCCTTTGGGATGTCGGTGACAATGTTGGCGGCGATTGGGATGTCGGTGACAATGCTGGTGGCGATTGGGATGACGGTGACAATGCTGGTGGCGATTGGGATGTCGGTGACAATGCTGGTGGCGATTGGGATGTCGGTGACAATGCTGGCGGCGATTGGGATGTCGGTGACAATGCTAGCGGCGATTGGGATGTCGGTGACAATGCTGGTGGCGATTGGGATGTCGGTGACAATGCTGGTGGCGATTGGGATGTCGATGACAATGCTAGTGGCGATTGGGATGACGGTGACAATGCTGGTGGCAATTGGGAAGTCAGTGACAATGCTGGTGGCGATTGGGATGTCGGTTACAGTGCTGGTGGCGATTGGGATGTTGGTGACAATGCTGGTGGTAATTGGGATAGAGATTGCAATGCTGCTGGTAATTAGAATGGCGGTGATAATCTTCCTGGCAATAGGATTCATGGTGAAACCTCTAGTTGCAGTGAGTATGTACGGTGGTGATGTGTGCGATGGCGACCCTAGCATTAGTATCAGAAACCTATACGGTGAGGTTAGCGACAATAATCGTGTTGATCGCCTAGGCCAGGCTTTTCTGGAATCTTCTCTGGAGACGAGTTGAGGTTGTGGATTGGGACGAGGTGGGGATGTGAGTAGTGACGAGATGGGGATGAGGAGCAGAAGAAAGAATCGATGGTGAACTGTGACCGTTGAATGTCCAGCATTATGCATTAATAGCAGCTTGCATTAAAAAATAAGGTGAGAAAGTGAAAATAATGAATCAGAGAAACTACAATTTGAAAAGTTGACCTCTAAAATTCTCATTCAAGCACTTGCTTCATTAAACTTAGATATTTATATGTCTCAGTACTCAAATATTTTCACTATCAAGAAAAACATATTCCTAGGCGAAACTTCAAAATAGTCTCTCTTCTGCACGTGGTTGCAACTGGCGCTGGAGGATCGAATCGAGGCAGCGAGCAGCAGCTACTCGTATTTGCATGTGTAACGCCCGCCCGCCCGCCCACCTCCATTTCTGCAATGGTCTTTCCACTTCTTCTTTCTCCCACTGGGCCCAGCTGGGCTCTGTCCTGCTTACCCTTTCTCTCATCATTCCACAGGCTATCCCCGCATCGAGCGGTTCCGGGCTGTGGAAACGTAGGATTAAACATGGAATTCGGGTAGAACTTGTGTTTGAATGTGTGGCATTCGAGCTGTTTCCTCTAGGAAACAGCTCGACAAACAATTCGACGTTTTTTGTAGTTTTCAGTTTCCTACTCTATACACTCGTGTGTTTCGTTCGCGATTGGCTAAAATTGCGCAGGTTTACACGTTGTGTACTCATTTACGTGTCTCTTTTGTTTCTGTTTTGCTTCTGCTGTCTAGTTTTATACTTGTAGGAACCTGTTTGGTCCTCGGTGGAAATGAGAGGAATGTTTTCATGATCAGAATCGGATTTCAGTACCGAAATTCGGACCTAGTCTCGAATCTAGCCACCGTTTAAGATGGCTCAGGGCAGTTGATGTCACTGCACGGTCTCTGACTGGGAGATCGTTGTGTTCGAGACCAAACGGTGGCAGATTCACAACACTAATCAGGTAGCTAGATGTAATTCAGCCGTCGTGTTTGGAGAATTACAGCATCCGGCTGCTCTGATAGGTAGCTTTACATGTTTCTTTTGATCGGTACCTGGCAAAATGTGTGGACTAAATGGCAGATAGAGATGGTACGAATTGGTAAAGACGATCAAGAGTACCCAACTTCAACAGGAAAGTAAACAATGGTGAATTTTATTCAAAAATATTAGATAAAGTAGGAAGATCAAGTTTTGTTTAATGTGAAGAATTAGTTTAATATTTCAAAAATGTCAGGAAGGAATAAACCAAATATAAGTTGAAAAAATAACAATGAGTAAGAAAAATGTTTTGTTAATGTTTTGGTTTTTGGATTTTTGTTTAACAACTGGGATATTTGTATATGCGTAAGTTCTTGCAGAATATAGATAGTAAATGTTTGCAGAAGTAAGCATTATTATTATTATTATTATTATTATTATTATTATTATTATTATTATTATTATTATTCTAGAAGTGAGGAGAAGACCCGATCCCGACATCAATAACTACGTACGTAAATATTACACTACCGAAATCCTGTAAAGGCGACCTATCAAATCCGTTCAATAAAACTGTTCCCATGACCAGACTACCTCTAAAATAATAATAATAATAATAATAATAATTATTATTATTATTATTTTTAATTTAACATATAAATAAATGGTAGCAAAAGCGTAAGAAGAGGGGAAAATTAGGTCATATTACCTATTTTTCCCGCTGTGTTGTAGTATATTTTTGTAATTGTTTTCATTCTTTCTCGATTGTAAATACAAGCTCTAAAGGATATGAGTGGCATCTCTGCCGACATACGAGACATTACTACGAACTTTAACTAGGGTGCCCACACAACAGCTGTTGCGTGCGTTTTCGTTGAATATTCTTGAAGACCACTGGCGCCAGAGTTTTCTCAAAGAGCGGAATTCACTGGGCTTCATTGCCAATCCCCCTCTTTCGTGCACCTGGTCAGGCAACGGAGTTCAAATAACAATGAAGAGAGAGAAAAATTAATATTATTTGGGACACTACAACTACATCAATTAAAATATCCCTTAAATATAATACAATTGGATAGGTAACTGACTCTCGAAATAACGTTAGAACAATTAGCTGCTAGTCACGACCCGCTCTTCAAGAATTGTCATTGCAACATTACCCTCCCACACTCATCTATCTGTCCATCTCCCATTATCACTCCCTTCAACACACATATTTCTGTCCCTCTCCCATTTACGTGCATTCACACCAGAAGGAAAGATGAATTAATGAACTCTGTATTTAATAAATCAATAGACAGAAATTCTGTTCTTCTATTTTCAAGTTTATCAGGTTCATGTCCCCAAAAAAGGTAGATTCAACGGACGCGGAATTAAAAAAAAACAATACACAGAAGGTCAAAGAGGGAGCAGAGAGTGAACGGAAAATTCAACTCAGAACAGAATATTCGTTTGGGAAGACAAGGTTCTAAAATGCCATATGATTGGTCGGATGTTGGAATATTTTGGAAAATATATTCGTAGCATCCATTTTGATTATGAAACGTTACTTTTTCAAGTTATTTGAAATGATGACTGTCTGAAATTATACGTCTTTGGTATGATGTAGGAATCTTTCGGTAAATCATTTGAATATATCCGACGCTCCCATCCTTCTCACAAAAAATATTGATATTTCTAGTCATTTAACAAGGAAGGTTGAACAACAAAATATTAAAAGCAATACAAAACGGCTTGTTAGTAAAGCTGTATAAACAAACTGACAATCATCATATGAATATTAGAACTTTCAGGACGAACAACTTTTACACCTTTTGTTAAATAGCTACAAAATTTTTCTATTTTTTCTTCCGATTTTACGTGTAGTCAATCCCTTCACATCCACTCGGATTAATTCATTGTTGTTGAGTGAGACCATGGTAAATACAAAATCGCTTTTTTTAGATAAATCATTTTTACTATGAATGTCATTTAAAAATCAGAAATCATGCATATATACAAATACAAACAAATGAAAATACAAAACGAAAATATGATAATTTACTTCTCTCTTGTAATAATTACACAGAAGTGGTGATATCAGATTCTGACCAAATGCTACGCGGTGGGTAGAATGCAAAACTCTGTTTTTTAATCTTTAGGACACAATTTTAACAAATTCACAGAAGTAAATAAGAAAATGAAAAAAGTCCATAAGAAAGGATTATAATGCCAAAACATCAATGTCTCAATATCTTTCTAAAATGTTTGTATGTCCTATATGAATATGAGTTCCTTATAAAAAGCATGTATCTTATGTAGTACTTCGAAAAAGAAAGTTCTGTAATTCTGTAGAAACTGTAGAAAAAGAAAGTTCTGTAATTTTGCAGGGAAAAGTGCCGGCTTTTCCCCGGAAAAGACGTTTGTGGATCCCTAATACCAAGAATTATTGCTCCTTTATGGAGTAAAAAATTTCCTGAAAGATTTTAAGTACTTATAATCCATTTTTTTGACCTCTTTACACTGAGAAAACTGTTTTCCTTCAGATGTTTGTCTGATTGGCAGTGAACAACACCAGGGAATAAAAACTGTGCACTGCCTAAATGCTATGAATTATAAAAATAAAATAATATTCAGAGAAATTGATACTTCCTGATCAATCTGACTGATGACGAGGCCCCTTTAATTTGAAATAGCTATTTAATTTTGTTGGCACTTTCCATAAGCCCCTACACAATTTTAACTTTTCTCAAAAATGTTTCCATTGTTCTTCTATTTTCCCCCCAAACAATCAGCAAAAAACGTTTATAAAAATATCGCAGATTTGATTTTCAACAAAATCTCATTTTTTGAAAATTGCAAAAGTGTAAATTTTGTTTTGGAAACCATCCTCCATCTACAATACCGAAGATATGGATTTATTTTTGTTTCTTTCAAAATTAGATAATTTAATAATGATAAAGACAAGTTTTTGACAATACGGCTGAAATTTTGAGTGAAATCATCAGATTTTTAAAACAAATACCTAAGCAAGGTTTTCTCAAGAACTATTTCAATTGTATTCATTAAAATTTTTACTGAAATAAAGCTTGCTTAATATTTTGTCATATTTCCATTAAATCCTTTGTATTGTTTTCAATTAAACATCCCCTAAATTCTTAGCGAGTTGCAACCAGCAAATATTATTCCAACTAACTGGTACAGTTTTATCTATATTCAAATAAAGAGTAAATTCAGACAAACATTCACCTTTAGAATATTGAACTGTCATTTACATGAAATATTACTATCTCTCGTGTTCTTCATCTTTTATCGAAAATGGTTTGGTCAATACGTGTCAAATACTGATGCATTCGGTGTCACGTTACTGATCTCATTACTAGACCAAACGAAAGAGGAATGCTTTGAAAATAAGAATGAAGCTTCTAACTCGTTAAGTTATATTTTGGAGAGGTTATGACCAAACATCACATAATTCCTAAATAAGAAGTCCATTGATTTGCAATTTTTTATTATATTTTTATTACATTGATTTCAAAACCGCCAGAAATAAAGTGCTACTAAATCAGAAAAGAAATTCCAAGATTGACATTTTAAGTCAAGAAACCTTACTGCAAATAGTACAAATAACTCAATTATTGACACAAGAGGTCACTCACTCTTCGAGACCAGGGCTGCTATCACTAGTCCAGAGCCGGTCGCGCGAGCGACTCCCCTCCCGTCTTATTCTACAGGCGAGCCAACACGTAACGGGTCTCATTGGAGGCCCGTAGATACGCGTTGGGCCAAGGCGTCCCGAATGGGCTGCTCACTAGAGTCCGGACATTCAAACATTGGAAAATAGTCCAAAAACTGCGAGTCAGTCTGCTCAGATAAATAAAGCCTTCGAGCGAATGAATTTGGGCGGTAGAATCCACAAAACCACCGTTGGTGTCCCACAGACACGCGCTGGTCCTGGTCATCCCAACTGAACTACCCTCTTGAGCAGCCCAGTCGTATTCCAGACATTCAAACATTGGAAATCAGTTTGTCCAGCCAGTTTGTCTAACCATCCTGCGAGTCAGCCTGCCCAGATATATACATTCTTTGAAAGAATGAATCTGGGCGCTCCCGCCACAGAATCACCACCAAAACGTAAAAGGACTCATTGGTGGCTCGTAAATACGCGCTGGGTCAGGGCATCCAAACTGAGCTACCCACTAGAGCAGCCCCATCATAACCCAGGCATTCAGATGTTGGAAATCAACTTGTGTAGCCAGTATGTCTAACCGCCTGTGAGTCAGACTGGTCGGATACATAAATTCTTCGAGGGAATGAATCTGGGCGGGAGAATTCACAGAACCAGCACCAAAACGTAAAGGGACCCATTGGTGGGCCGCAGATATGCGCTGAGCTAGGGCATCCCAACTGAGCTACCCAGTGCAGCCCAGTCATAACCCAGACATTCAAACATTGGAAGTCAGTTTAACTAGCCAACCTGCGAGTCAGTATGCCCACATATATAAAGCCTTCGAGCGAATGTATCTGGGAGGGAGAATCCATAGGACCATCGCCACGGTAGGGAGACGTTGACAGGCCCGTGAGTGACAGAGAGGGGACGAGGGTGTGCCGCGGCGCCCCCCCCCCCCGTCCGAAGCAAACCCCTGAAACGGCGTGTATGAGGCGAAGCGGGCAGGAGCGGCTGGCGAGTGTAGAGAGCGAGTTCGGCTGCGGGGTCCCGAAATACATGAAAGTCACACGCGCTGGGGTGGGGCAACAGGGCTCGGGGAGGGGGAGAAGGGGAAGCGACGTGGACCGCAAGAGCGATCACGGACAGCGCGTCGCCGCTTCGCTGGGCGACACACGGTGGCGCGGTGGGTGGCCCAATCCAACAGCAAGGAGGGGATGCCGAAGCCACTGATGACGGTTGGGTTCATGCTGGTGTTGGAATGATAGATGTCGGGTGGTAATGATATTTGAAGTTTACATTACCTTGCTGCAAACTGCAAGAAGGGTAATGTTTTTAAATGTATTTTTTTCATTACTTTTCCATTTGTGAATCTAATGCAAAAGCTGTATAATAACACCGAATAACATTAGGTGAAAGTTTTTTACTCTCAAATATTACACCCATTGGTTAAGTTCCAAAATTCCTAATTTGTTTAAATCATTCCCTATTTTATCTTGGTATATCATTCTTGTTAAATCATATTTTTATTCTATGAAAATAATGCCAATAATATCCCGCAATAACGTTTCATTCAATATTCATTAAAATGTCTGTGTCGACACATCTTTATTGGGAATAGTTCAATGTGATAACTTTCATCCCAAAATTCCGTCAATATTTCTAACAAACGTTGGTTTGATGCAATCCGCAAAGCATTTAATTCTTCAGAAGCGAGCTAAGCGTGCTGGCATGTCATGGTTGGGGGGAGTGGCAGGCGAGGATGAGTGAGGTGGAAAAGTACAGTATACAGCATGAATCACGTAACTTTAGCACCTCCTACACTTTTTGGACGGTTGAAATTATTGCAATTCAGTTTTCACTTTCTAGCTTCTCTAGTTTCTGGCTCCGGCTCGTACAGCACCAGCGGTAATGGAGAGGAATGTATGGTGCGGAATATTGGGTGACGGAATTGTAGGATTTTTTCTTATAAATATCTTATGGTATGACACCCCATTAAATAGAGTTGAAGTAACACTTTTATTTCAATACATAGCGACGACAATTCCTATTTTCAATCTTTCAACCATTAAGTAAGACAAAAATCTAAAAATGTGAAAGGATGGAAAGTAGTGTTCAGGAAAAACTTGCAACAGTTTTGTGAAAATTTGGAATATGTTTCGTATCTTCAAATACTTTGATTAGCTTCCCTTACCCTAGCGCGTTTGCAGGATGAGCGCTGCGTCACCTGAGGTGGCGGACTGTTACATTCAAAATATCTGTAAAAAAACGTGTTGCAAAAAAATTAAAACAACTCAAAAATGCTTATCTAACCTATGACAATATGTATACCATTGGATGTGTTTTTATGCTGGTCACAATAGACATAAATATGTATAGTGCCATTTGAAAAAACAATGTGACCTCAATATCTGGTAAAATATAAGCCATAAAATAGAAATGAATATATGTATCAATTAGCCCGAGGCCCTCTTGCACGCGTGCACCGCGTGAAAACTGCATTTTAATAACTTCAACCGTTTAAAAACTGCAGAAGGAGCCAAAGTTACGTGACTCATCCTGTATACCTGTGTGTTCTCTATCATTCCATATATCAATCATATTCTACCAGGAGGACTGCTCCGCGGAGAGGACACCTAAACTTACACCTTTCTCTGCGTCTCCATCTAGTGCAAGAGCACCTTCAGGCTAGTAACTAGATCCTGCCAGAACGCAGTTACCCCTCTTGTGAACCTTCCAATTTCATGCCTAGGACGAGTCACCCTGCCAACACAGAGCTACTAGTATTCCAGCCCAGTATCGGAGTCGAATTAAGCGTCACTCAGAATGCGACGGGACAAGTCCCTCCTTTTTGCCCAGAGTATCTGGTCATTTCCAAGACGAAATTTTCACGACGAATTGAGAGCGCCGCTGGAAAACTTTGTCCAGCCTGACGGAAACACCGATCCCCCACAATCAACCTCGAGCCACTAGTGTCGCCGTGTTCAGAGCAACTACAGGCCACGACTACCTTGCCAGCCACCTGCACCGCATAGGGGTCTTCGAAAACGACGCTCGTGTGCTCTGTAATGACCTAAAGATGGATGCAACACACCTTCCGATGTGCTCAGCCCTGAGTGCCAACACAAACTCGGCAGAGGATGACTTATACAGAGAGACAGCCCGTCTATACTGGTCAGCGCGTCACCAAATGACTGATCTGCCAAGGGTGGGCGTTGGCTAGTAAGTAAGTAAGTATTTCCAAGACGAAAACAAGAGCCCAACCCGTCCCACCCAGAGTAAGGCCCGGGGGACTCAGGGCCCCCAACCCGTCTCCCCACTGCTTCCACCTTGAAGCGAATGAGTGCCGCCGAAACGTAGGGCAAACCTGACAGAGGGGTTCGTGGTCCCGGTCTGGACTTTTATATGCGGGTTTGAGAACCGCCGCTACCTGCACAGGGGATGTCGCCTAACGAACCCCAATTCCGCCCAAAGGTCGATGGCGAGTCACCTGCTCACTGCCTTCACCTTGAAGCTAACGACATGAGTGCCGCCGTAAAACTCGGGGTCCGGGTGGCTATTTAAAATCCTCCACCAAGAACCGTGATCTCTGCCACCCTACGGGTGGCGGAAAAGTACTGAACAGATCTGGACGGGAAGAGTCAGCGCGGGTAGATAGAACAGGAGGCCTGACCGAGCAAGAAGAGTGAAGTATGGCAGGAATGGCGGGTTGAAGAGACCCAAGATGTGCTTGCATCTATTATCTTGATTTCTATTCACTTTTCAGCTAAATTTCTGTGAGTGTGTACGATCTGTTTTATTCAATGGCGCAACTCTACTGCATGACTCCAAAAGGTATATAGAGAGTTTGTTAAAAACCCAATTCTGAATGCTGCAGTGCAGATATTCCAATACACTATCAGTGTTTCGATTAACTACAAATGATCCCGATATAACTAAAAATATACTAGGGACAATTGATTTAGTTGGAATGAGAGTGCTGTTATATGAGAGATAAAATAGATGTAAATGTAAAAGTCGTAATCGAAAGAGATGGATCCAAAAATGATATAACCATATCAACGTAAAGTGTACCAGAGAAATGAAACGCATTTTTAATAGGATTTTAAGAAATATTTATTGCTTGAATAAAACATATTTCACGCTTAGACTGAAACAACGCAGTAAATGTGCTGATGTACAGAGCTCTCAATCGATTATCCTGTAATAGAGTGCAGCATGTTCCGCAGTCTGTTACGGCGTAAAAGACATCACTGTTCCAGTTAGCAATTTCACGGGAGCGCGCCCGGACACGTGAACCAAAATTAACCAGGATGCGACACGTGTTTCCACGATGCCGGGAATGCTTATGCCATATATTTTCAAAGGAAAAAGCATGTCAGTTTAATTATATCAAATAATTCCGTAATTATTTAGTATACTGGGAAAAATGTATGTTTACTAATAATGATCACTCGAAATTTAGTTTGTAATGGAAACGTTAATTGCTTGGCAATAATTTACATGTCGCCTGTTTGTTTGCTGGTTAATGGTAATGGGGACACTGCGGTTTTGCAGGGAATCTGTCAATACCTGTCAGAACGTTGCGCAAATTTCAGCATTAAATGTTTGTCGCTCGCTACAGATTCTCGGGATTCGGAGACTAGCAACCTCCATCTCCTACGTGTGATCTCTGTTCACTGCCTCCCTTCCCATTGAAATTACTTCGAAGATTCCCAGCGTTGTCAGGAACTTACCTGAGCTTTCATTCACAACTGTCCACGTGTTATCCATTTTCCTCTTGAGTAAAATAAAGGAATTCCTTCAGCCAAAAGAAAAGAATGGTGAACGAAAAATATGACATTTGAGATATAGTTCGTTTCAATTAATATTCGAAATGGCAAATTCATAATATCTGATTTGAAATAAAATTTTGTTCATCTTTAATTGGAATCTAACAGAAAAGAATTTGCTAATGAAAATACAATTTTTCGGCGTTCATATAACAGAAAATCATATTAGAGAAAAAGTTCAAATTATGTTGAACGCCTGCAGAGATGTACCACATTGTGAATTTTATGTCAGAGTTTGATTTCAGTCTCAAAGAATAAAATTTTGAGAAAGAACATCTCAACATCAATCTTCCATAATAAATATTGAAATTTTCCATAAGTTTGAGGCTGTTAAATAACATAGTAAGTCGCATGTATGTAGTGCACTGTGCATGAAAATGAACACTAGCGAAAGTTCATCATGAAAGTTCTTTCCCTCAATCTTCATGTAATGAACAGTAAAATATGGAAATTAGGAATGGACAATATTATGGCAATTTGACGAGTTGATATTGGCCAAAAGCTGGTATTATGGTGTAACTTTCGGCATTATATGAATTTGTTCAATCTATTAAGTTCAATAAAACCTAGTGTTGTCTATCATGCCATTTGCTCGTCAAATATAATTTTGGATGGCTTTCTTTCAAGATTTCACATGTTACATTTTTCGCTTTACCTTAAAAAACTAGAGGCAGCGTTTTCACATTTCTAGGATAACTTCCCCATTGTAAAACGACGAACGTTCAGTTCGGGCATTTTAATATTTGAAGTACTGTTCTGTTTCTATTTAAGAACATACACACATTTTATTTCAATTTATAGTGATTTAACAATTATCAGTTTGCTTGGTACTTTAATATCTATTTACTTATATTATAAAACATCTTATTGCTTCCCATTATTAGGGTAGTGATAGTATTTATTGGAAATATGTGCTACTTGGAGCAACACACATTTACGTGATGAACGTTAGCTGTTTCAATAAAAATATGTGCCTTCAGAGAAACTTTACTGTGCGGAAAGCGGCACAAAAACTAGTCCACCAGTATTTGTCCTCTAGCTGGATGAAGGGATATGGAGCAGAACTTCGAAAGCCGACGTTTCTTTGCTGCGGACCTCAACAGCAAATGACAATCCAAGAGTTTATTTTCTCATGTTGGTATTGCTGAACTGCGCGAGTTGGCAACTCCAGAAACATCCTTCAATCGTCTGACAAAACATTAGATTTCCTGGAGTGCTGTCTCTATCTGCAAACTGTGCGAGCTTCAGACTTCACCGAGTACTCGTTCTTTTGGAGGAGAAAAAGAGGTAAAAAAAGATGTGTAGATAGAAGCGGGTGTACGCTTCCATCTCAAGCATTGTGCCTGAAGCAACGTCGTTCTATTTTTAAGATTGCTATATCGAGGACGTTGAAATTATTACTAGCAAAAGAAAGAACTCCTCGGGGAGAAGGGAACAATTTTCGTTATGTTACTTTATCATCTTAGACAAATGGGTTTTTTCCTCTTTGCAGGCGGGGTAGCAATAACAGTTCTTCATGAGACGTGGAATAGGATGTTTATTGCCTTTCGTTTTGTGCTAAAGGGAATTTGCGTATGACGTAATATTTTAAAGAGGAGACTCTGGATTCCGTAGTTCGTTTTAAAATGGCTTCTCTTCTATTATTTATGGCATTTATTACATGTAGATTTATTGGAACAATACAGTGACACACTACTGTGTGAAGCTAATAAGAAGCATTCGCTATTTTATGATAAATTATTATTATTATCGTAAACTATGCAGTGAAAACCTTTGCGATGTACTATTGATAGGTTGTCGTACACTTGTTAAGCGATTGAAAAAATTATGTGAATGAATTAAAAATTTTAACTTCAAATTTAAATAAACTATCGATATCATCGAAGTCTACCGAGCACTCGTACAAGCACAATTAAATGTCACTAACTTTTTATAAAGATTGGTAGGCCACCTTGTTCTACTGTCGTACCGTAAAAAAGAATATTCCTAAACTCTCCAATGAGGATGTAGCTTTCAAATATTAGTGAATTCTCGGTTATTTAAATTCATTTCATTTTAATATTGACTTCAATTATAAAAATTGATTGAATTCGAAAAATTAATGTTCTTTTAATAGTGAAAATGAATTAAATTAATAACATTAGTCTGCATTTGCAATAATTATTAGTTTAAAGCTCGTCTATGTAAAAATATCCTAGTTTATCCTAGTTTCGTATGCAACTCTTAACCTTTATTGCGACACGTGTTAACAAAGGCAACGAAAAAGTATAATTGTAAAAAAATGTAGCTTGAAAGACTCTTATGAAAATGTGAATTTTGTCATCTTTTTTCAATCAGTTTTTCTCAAACAGTTTTTCTTTAACAATCTCTCAAATGGTTCTTAGTCACCCAGAATTATTTTACTTTATCTAGAATATATATCTTCACTGTATTAATGTCTCGAAGGTTGTATCTACATTTAAAATATTTACGTTAATCACTTCTAGGCCTAGATAAGATTTTAAAGCAATTTCACACGGGTGCAAGAAACCATATATTATGTTGACGAGACAAAATTCCAACATCATCATCATACCGACCGGAACTACGTAATCACTACGGAAAACTGCCGATTAGGGCAGCTGGCCACTAAAATTCTCCTACAGACATCGTATGAAATCGCCCTAGTCATGTAGCTTAGTGCCAAAAATCCTGCCACCTCGGGATTCGAACTCGTAGCAAATGAAAGAGAGAGTGTGCTGTCTTTAGTTTTATGCATGGGAATGCTCCAGAGCGGCGTATTTGAAGCGGAGTGGATGTAAGAAAATGGACTTGGGGGCATTTATTAGGAGATGTCATTGTAACCTTACAGTAATACAAATCGTGGACGGTTGTCAGAGCCGGTTTGATGGCAGCGGATTGAAATTCTTAGGTGTAACCTCATCTTCATACAACTCTCCAGCATTCTCCTGGAACTCACCTTTCAAACTTACTCTTGTGGATGACTAGCGCCTCTGATGTATGGGCGGCGCGACCCAGTCTTCCTGGTGTGATATAAGGTCAGGAAGACTGGGTCGCGCCGTTATTTAGGAAATCAGTCACACACTTGAGTATTAAAATGTATAATTAAACCATGAAGTAAATACAAGAAATTTAGATTAAAAGTTGTATGCTGTGTGAAAACATAATCAATGATTTGGAAGATTCAAGGAAATACATTAATGGTATAATTAAAATTAAACATACAGACCATAGTTAAATTATTTGAAGTTATCTTGAAGTTCTCAGTTCATGTAAATGGCACGCGCAAATATCAAAACTATCATAGAAATCATAAAGATGTTAGGATCTATCTGCAAAGAAAACACAATAAATATTACGCTTGATGATTGCAGAACACGCCAAAATGTGACGTAATCACTGTCAAGCGTCGCGAGCGCTGAGGTTCAGAGAGCAGCAAAGGTCAGCACTTGACCCTTGCGTCCGCTGGAGTCTGATGGACGAGAGTCGCCTACGATCTTGCGTCGCACGAGAGAACTGAGTGAATTCACACACACTATCGTTGCCACGATAACGAATGAGCGATGTGCAAAAAAGTGTACGTTCACTGTCAGTGTATTGCACAATGATTGAAATCATTCAGTATGTACACTGTTCATTAAAATGATTATTGCACACACACACAGTCAAAGATTAGTTCGAGTTAGAGGTTTATTCACCATGATCGCGATCTGCATTGCAGCTCAGCATCGGGTGCAGTTCAGCATCGGGTGTGACGTGGTCTGCTTTCCGCACCGGTTACTTGACGATAGCCAATCAGCGCGTAGGTGATGAAATGCTATGGAAATTGAAAATTCATGAATTGTAATTCGCTAAACAAGTAAATTATATGGTTGTAAAGAGTTTCGAACTTTACAAATTACGATGGAGTTTGTGCAATTAACATATCAAGAATGCTTGTTTGGTGTAAGAATTCTTAGAACATTACGTTGGCGAGCTATGAGTGAATTTTCTAAGAAAACGCTTACTGGAAGTTGCAGCTGCAGGGACTGTTATAAGTTCGTCATCTGGTCGGTTGGCAAATGGTTTCAGATACTTGAACATTGGTTTAAAGTAAATTGTGCTGAATATTGGCACACATAAAATACAACTAAGCTTATAAATAATTATAAAAAAGCAATTTGCTTGCCCGAACAACGGTTCTGTCAACATACATTTATTCGCCCGATCCAAAAGTCGCATGAAATTCTATTTTGGCAAAATTGAACAACTCTCGTTCCCGTGATTATTTTACACTTCAGAACAAAAACTGATTATATCTTACAATATACATCATGAAGCGCAGCAAGAAAGCTGATTTATTGTAACTTCACTTCAGATTGAATAGTATGATTTTTTTCTAAATGTCTGAAAGTGCGTGTAAATGTCTAGGCCCCAAATATGATCATAGAACTTAGAATACTGTGAGACGATTTGAAACTTCGATTCAAAATAAATTAATCTAATCCCCTCTTCGCAGTTTCTATTTCAATATTTACTTACTTTTCAAAAGAAATCTAGAACCAAAGAAAATCAATCACGAGTTAAATGTGCTTTATAAAATTAGCTCGTCTCAGTTGATTAAACCAAAACAATTGCCGCACCTTTCGTTCAGACGGCCACCAGCAAAAACGTGATTAAGCTGGAGCCAACACACTCGTTCTTCTTCTACCTAGAGTGCGAAGAAATAAGTAAAATAAGTAAAGTTGCTATTCCGCACTTTAAGAAGGTGAATATTGAGGTTGTAATTTTACAAACCTCTCGGAACGTGGACTGAGTTCATGGGTGCAAATATAGTATGTAAAGCAAATTCAATATGAGAGAAGACCTGTTTCTTTGAATTGCAATGCATTTTCTAGAGATAAATCAATGTCAGTTTAAGTAAATCAATAGAAATGGAGATATTCAGTTAATAATAAAATAATTTAACGATTACTGTAGCGACTATCTTCCGAACACAGGAATATGAGCAGTTATACTAAGTCAAGAGCCACACGACACGAGCAGTTAGTTAAAATTCATGGGCAAATGTCAAATGTGATTCTTCGTTATTTAAAAAATCCCACCTATTAATGACAAAAAGTAATCATTTTAGATCATTTTGGATCATTTTGGATCCCTCTAAATGTCTTAGAAGTTTGCAACATTTATTCTGAAACACTGTATACAATGAAATTTACGAAAATGGAAATATATCGAAATTTAATTTTTCGAAAATAACCACATTTTTCGGCAAATTGTTTGATTTATCCCTAGTCGTGAACAGAGGGAGAAGTGCGCTAAAATGAAAACTGTAGACACGGGGCTTGGTCAATTAGGACAAAAAATCAACGTAGTGCGATTTATCGCCTGGGTCAACCAACCGTTTTCGTTCCAGCCCCCGTCCCAGACTCCGCACTCCACTCGCCTGCACACGCACTTCGCCCTCTCCCGTCCACGCGCCCTGCCCTCGCCCTCTCCTGCCCTCGCCCTCTCCTGCCCTCGCCCTCTCTTGCCCTCGCCCTCTCCTGCCCTCGCCCTCTCCTGCCCTCGCCCTCTCCTGCCCTCGCCCTCTCCTGCCCTCGCCCTCTCCTGCCCTCGCCCTCTCCTGCCCTCGCCCTCTCCTGCCCTCGCCCTCTCCTGCCCTCGCCCTCTCCTGCCCTCGCCCTCTCCTGCCCTCGCCCTCTCCTGCCCTCGCCCTCTCCTGCCCTCGCCCTCTCCTGCCCTCGCCCTCTCCTGCCCTCGCCCTCTCCTGCCCTCGCCCTCTCCTGCCCTCGCCCTCTCCTGCCCTCGCCCTCTCCTGCCCTCGCCCTCTCCTGTCCCCGCCCCTGCGCCCTCGCCCGCGCCCTCGCCCTCGCCCACTCCTGCCTTCGCCCTCTCCTGCCCTCGCCCACTCCTGCCCTTGCCCTTGCCCTCGCCCGCGCCAGCCCCCGGCCCCGTGCCCGCTCTACCAGTTTATTCCATCACTAACCACCGCATCTCGCCACCACTCTCACCAGCACTTTAGTTTCCTGCTTCACCCGCCAACTCGCATTCTATCTTATCCGCATCCCGACCCACGCCCTCCACCACCCCCGTCGACTCCCGTGCAGACTCCTGCTCTTACCATCGCTTTCGCCCTGTCCTCGCTCCCTCCCCTACCTCCGTCCTGCCCATCCATACCTCCGCCCCGCCCCCGCCCTCATCACCTTCCCCACCCCATCCCCCCCGTGTCCACGTTCAGTTGCGCGCAAGCGTTCATGCCGTATTGGCCTTTTTAGGAGCGTGCTGGAGCGGGTATCAAAGAGTATTTTTTATCGCATCTTCGCGTGAGCTTTTTTTCGATTCCCCAGCGTTCGGCCCGCCGGGCCGGCAGGATTCAACGATGCGGCGCCCAATAAAGGACACGGACAGGGCGGGCGCACTCGGAGGCCGGAAATGATAGTGAAGGCTTTTGAGGCCCGTCGCCCGGCCCCTTGTCGGAAATCTGGAATACGCACGGGGTTTGCTGATCGTTTTACACGGAAAAGGGACAGAAATTTCATATAAAAAGTGCCTTTTGTGACGACTCTTTCTGTGTGTTCAATGCAGAACGCTGTGCGGAACATTTTCGTATTTGGAAAGTATTTGGAATGTCTGTTGAGTCTAGAAATGCTTATAAATGATAGGGAAGACATTTTGCGATCCAACCTTTTGCCATTCACGGAAAATTTCTACTTCGGTGATGGGATTTGCGGCTTGTTTGTCGATATTCTCGATTAAAAGTAAAATAAGATATTTAATTTTGATTTTATGAATGAAATACCTTAATACAATAGTTTCTGGATATTTCATTCGAGGTTTGATTGTTGAAGTGGTATGTTGTGGTTGCGAATGCTCCGGATATATTTCGTGCAATATCTAAAAGAATATTTTCAGTATCATGGCAGTTATTCATTAGAAAGTGTTGGACCATCGGTGATATTAGGTGATAAGAAATTCATCAATGATATTTAAAAAAAGGAACATCACAGAGAAAGAAAAAAGCTCTTGGTGAAACAACATTTAGTGTGACACATTTCAAAATCATGGTCATTGATGGATACCCTCTGCAGACATCCTTCAGTGATCTTTGACATAATATGCACGCAATTTTTTATTGCTTCGTACCTCTACCTCCCGGCAAAATTCGGCATATTAAACCGTTAAAATATCTGTTTGAAGACGGTGGTTCGCATAAATTACTTTCTGAAGAGCTTAAATTCTATTCTCGAAAAATGTATTTTTTGTAATATGAGATTCTTGTTGCTCCAAATTAGTCTATTACAAAATATATCTTCCGGATTTCAAGTAAGGTTAGCTATGTCCTCGAGTAGCACCAAAAAAACAGCAGTGCGTAACGGTAAAATCGAAATATGCAATCAATAAATTTTAATAAAAATAACATCTATAGTATCTTTTTTTGTTCAGAAGTATCCGAGCAATGTGTAAAATACGTTCTGACTACAACAAATGGGGGGGGGGGGGGGGGGCAAAAAGCACAGTGAACAAGAATTCCAGAACTTTCACAAGATGGTATAAAATTAAAGATGATAATGAAAATTTAAAGAAGAAATGAAGGAGTCACCTATGTTGTTAAACGTTTGAGAAGGTTCGCAATTTAAAAATCGACACTGAGGTATTGCTGTCAAGGAAACCAGTAGACTCAAAATGTACTGCGTGGTCCTTGATATGTAATCCACGCCGAATGTGCTCGGTTACTCGCTTCATAAATCTGCCTTGTTCGATCCATGTAGTCACCGTTCTTGATGTAAATACGAATAAAAACCACAATTGGGTTTATTCTCCACTTTAAAAGCAATGAATGTACTGAGGTGTATTTGCGAACCTATGTGATAAAAATTTAAAAAGCCATGGTCTCATACATCTTTAGTGAAACATTTCTATTTTGTCAATTAATAATAACACTCAAAACATTTAGATTTTAAATGAAAATATATGACTGTACTATTCAAGAAATATCACATTTTTAAATCTCCAAAATATGCAGTTTACTACAATTATAAATCTCAAATAGTCATAAAGAATCATAATATAATCTGCAATGATTTCAGCAATATTTTTTAACTCTAGATTACAAAGGAGTCGTCTGTCAGATGACGCAACCAGTGCCGAAAGATTCCCCCATCCCCTTCCATTCACTTCCCGTTTCTGAAACTCTAGGTACCTTCATCGTGTGACTAGCCAGTGAAATATATGTAACCTTGTGAGCGTGCCTATTTCCGGTGTAGAACACGCGTTATCCAGTAGACTACGCCTTTGTAATTACGTCAGTTTTTTGGTGCTATATTGCCTAATGGTGTGAATTATGAATATGGAAATGAATAATGAATACCTTGTCTGTAGCGTTTAAGTGTTGTTCTGAACATTTACCAATCATAATGGGGTGATGGCGATTATAACAAAGGTCTCATGACAGTAACTTGTCCGAGATAATCTGCGGACGCAGCTTAAAAGCCACGTATGCGCAGCCCCAAGCAAGTGTGCGCTGTGAGGGTCAAGTTAATTAGGTGTATCTGTAAAAAACCCTTTAAATGTATTTTCTAACTCCATATCGTGCATGTTCATCCCACTAAATTTTGTGCTTCATTGTAAAATTTAGTTTTTTCTGTATTTTTACCCAAAGTGTTCTGTTAGACTATGCCTGTGTAATAACGCTTGGTGCAGGTCATCTTTGTAATCAAGGGTTAAGAAGACATCAACATTTTTATTAATTTGTAACTTATTTTAGACACTCTTCACTTGACGTAATACAAATCCAGTTGAATACATGATAAATTACGAAGTCCGGAAGTACCTACTGGAATATTTAAGGCAATGAATTCAGGTTTTCAGTGTTCATGACGTTAAAATTACTCTCCTGATGCAATCGTTCTGAATGTTACATCAATCACTTTTCAATTATTGTATTAATGAAAATTTAGGCTAATTACATATATTATTCGTAAAACGTGGCTAAAAAATGACTGTTAACTCATTTCAGAGCGTAGACGATTGAGGAGACACACACCTTTCTTTCCTTGACAGTTGATTACAATGGTAGATAAAAGGTATGATGATCATTACATTGAAATAATTCTGATCATTATTACAAACGATATATTCGTAATATATTGGTGATGTAATTAATCCATCGTGCCACATCAATATTGAAAAAAAGTCCCAAGTTTAATCGACGAATGGATTCCAGGGCGTTCGGTTCCAAATAATTGATGAATGTTTATTTTCCAACGAATCTGCCTTGTTTAAGGTAAATAATCTCAAAATAAATTAAAATTTAAAATTTATTGTCACATTGTCGCTCTTTTGTTCTTCCCGTCATCAGTTCTTCCTAAGAACGGAGTTCCCCTTTTCTTATTGATCTTTAGACTCCAATTTACTTATGCAAATGACTAATAACACGTTCAATTATTTTTGGATGTATTACAGAATATTACATTTGTAAGATGCGTAGGTGTTTTAAATAATAGCTTAATATACCCGTCACAGAAATAATATTTGAGGTCAGCTCATCACATTCTTACAATCTTCTGCATTTTTTCTAAATTTAGATTGTTCTTCATAATTTCATGAATGGATATAATTAAAAAATTGTTTATTCTCAACTAAAATAAATTTTAAATTATCTCGTTCATATCTCACCGTCTATACACACCAAAAGATTTCGGTTTCTCGTGAAAAAGTTTGCTAATTGAATAAACGTATCTTGGTTGCAAACGTCATTAGTATGAGGGTTATAACTGTAATTTGTTATTAATTTTTTATTGAATGAAAATGATATTTAATTATAATTATAGAACGAGATAAAATAATGTAAAATTATTTACTTTATTAATACATGCCATTTGCCTCATTGAGACCCAGTTTTACGAACTCGGAATAAAGCCGAGATAAATTTTATTCCAAGGATATAGGAAAAACCCGTTGTATGAAGTAGGAATAGTGCTTATCCATGGAATAAATACGTGATAAACTATTCCACGGTTTTTGCGAAGATATTCAGTAGATAACGTGAAATAACCTCAAAGTAGAAGTAGCCAAGTGACGCGTGTACTCTGTAACAATCAAATTTTCGGATAGCGATGACGAATTCTTGTTCGGAGTGAATTTGTTGTCGCGAAAACTATGAGAGTTTTGACACAGGCAAGATTTATTAAAGAAATACAATGATGATGAATTTTAAATAGTTTTCAATCCAAATCCACAGTGCGAAAAGTTTTGGATCTTGTGAAGGGTGAATTGAATCGTCAGAAATAGATGAAAATATACATTTTATATTTGTACAGATTATATATACAAGTGATCTTTTTTTATTAGCTGCCTAGTGCCTGAGAGAAGATGGACTCTTTTCTAGAGTAATTGGGTGAACTTTTTTTCTTTAATTCCACTTGGAATTGTTGCAGTATAGTAAAAAATTTCATTTTTCCATGAAATGATGTTTGAGAAAAGAAATATTTTTTTACTGTGTTGCACATTTTTATCAGGATATTTTTTAAGTAAAGGAAGCTGTTGGACGCGAATTGAGATGATTCTTTTTCTTTCTCATGAAGTATTCCTCAATAATTTGTATCATTGCTGATTCACGACCATGAAGTATAAATGGGAAATGTAGATTACAGAATTTGGTCGGATATTAAAGCAGTTCGCCGACATTTCGGAATGTTTTTATTCCATCCTGAGGACAGGTGGTAAAACATTATAGATTTACAATTGGCAATTACATCATAATAGCGTCGTACTATACGTAATGATAACAAACTATACTGTTCTTACTACAAGATATACAATACGGTTATAAACAGAGGGAAGACTCCTGAAACAACTCCATATGGAGTGGGTAGAGCGCGAGGGTTCATTCCGCCCCGTCTGGATTCGAAATGGGCAGAAACGGGCAGAAATGTGAAAAACTTGAGAAACAAAGAATAAAAATTCCCACAAAACACTACCGAATGCAATTCCAACTTCCTCTTTCACAGACGCATTTTCCTATAAACAGGAGATAGTTATCCGTGGAATAAATATACGTCGTACAACAGGACGAGTCGTTTATTCTCCGAATAAGCAATTCTTTAGATAACTATTCTGGGAGATATATCTATATCGTACAACCGGCCCTGAGTGTTTCATCACCAAACTGGGTTATTATTGGCATCTATTTTGATAAATGTGAGAGAACGTACTACATACTATATTTATATCTCAGAAATGACGAAGCAATGCATCTATCTGATAACCAATACTTATCTGTATCTTTATCTTTAGGCATCTTTTAAAGGATCTGGACTATTTCTTGGACATGTTTCTGAGACTTCAAGTACTCTTGTATTTTTATATAAAATTCAGGGCAGTATTAATAATTCTCAATAATTCTGACATCTTGTAATAGAAGAAATCAAAAAGGGAGAAAACATGAATATTTAGTATTCAGTTTGTCCATTAGTTAATTCATATTTATATAAATGAATCTATTTACTAAGAAAAGTTCACATTTTTTAGCTCAAACCGAAACTGAAAATAACAAAATGTTCCGTATGAACATAAGGGACATGCAGAATTCGGAGTTTATTTGTTATTTATTTTCAATTATTTTCTTTTAGCATGATTAGTACTAAATCAGACGCATTTGAAGTTCGAAATTAACACGACGTGAACTAAGATGAATCAAATCAAATTAAATAATAAAAATGCAGAATTTTCAGGCCCAGTTCAGTGTTTTACTACTTGCAACAAAATCGAATATTTCACTAATAATGCATATTACATGATAGATTTTATTTCATAACACCCACCAAACATGATGCGCACTCATTAATTATTTTCAAAAAAAAAGAGACCTCGCAGAATTTGTAACTTGGCTGTGTTGCCGCACCCTTCCCTGCGTACGCCCCGATGGGGGATGGGGTGCCCCATCATCCTTTCGAGCGTGGGCGACGGTCCGCAAGGGCACACGCGGCTGCGTATGGCTGCGTGCACGCACGCGTGTGTGTCTGTGTGCGGGGCGGTAGTTGGACGCACGCACACGCCCGAATTTCGCGCCGCCGCAGCCGCCAATTTCGCAAATAAAAGCGCGCGTTTCGTTGTGATTGAACTGCGAAAAAACAGCAAAAACAAAAAGAATCCAATGGCCTGTGAAACCCGCGCCGCGCTACTGCATCGCCCTCGCCCTCGTCACACCACTCCCTGCTCCGCTCCCTCCCTTCCGCCTCTCTTTCTGCCCTCTCCCTTCCTGCTTCACTCCCTGCTTGCCTCCCGCCCTGCGAGCCTCCCTCCATCCCTGCCTCCTTCCATCCCTACCTCCCTCCCTCCATCCCTGCCTCCCTCCATCCCTGCCTCCTTCCATCCCTACCTCCCTCCATCCCTGCCTCCCTCCATCCCTGCCTCCCTCCATCCCTACCTCCCTCCATCCCTACCTCCCTCCATCCCTGCCTCCCTCCATCTCTGCCTCCCTCCATCCCTGCCTTCCTCCATCCCTGCCTCCCTCCATCACTGCCTCCCTCCATCCCTGCCTCCCTCCATCCCTGCCTCCTTCCATCCCTACCTCCCTCCATCCCTACCTCCCTCCATCCCTACCTCCCTCCATCCCTGCCTCCCTCCATCCCTGCCTCCCTCCATCCCTGCCTTCCTCCATCCCTGCCTCCCTCCATCCCTGCCTCCCTCCATCCCTGCCTCCCTCCATCCCTGCCTCCCTCCATCCCTGCCTCCCTCCATCCCTGCCTCCCTCCATCCCTGCCTCCCTCCATCCCTGCCTCCCTCCATCCCTGCCTCCCTCCATCCCTACCTCCCTCCATCCCTGCCTCCCTCCATCCATCTTTGTCTCCCTCCCTCCATCCCCCGCCTCCCTCCCTTTCCCTGCCTCCCTCCCTTCCTCCCTCCCTCCCCTCTACCTTCCCACTCCTTCCCCGTCTCTCTTCGTTCGAGAGCGGTGAGCGTAGCACGGGTTCCTCTCCCACGTGGTCTCCCTTTGCTCCACACATTGCCTTTCCCTCCTTTCGCTCTTCCCCGGGCCCCATCGCTCAGTTGCCTTGGTGGCAAAATTCTCACTCACTCGTCTCTTTTGAAATCAATCTCGCACATCACTAACTCTAGAGGCTCAAGCCTTCAGTTTGCTATTCTTCCTTATCTTTCTACTCTCCTTGACTTACGCCTGTTCGCCATTCTCCTCTTCACAACCACCCTCGCCTTGCCTTTAGATTTCGCAGGCTCCTTCTCTCTCCCTCTCTCTCTCCATCTCTCCCTCCCTTTCCCCCTCTCTCTCCCTTCCTCTATCCCTCCCTCTCCCCCTCTCTCTCCCTCCCTCTATCCCTCCCTCTCTCCCTCCCTCTCCCTCTCTTTCCTTCTTTTTCTCTCTTCCTTCCTCTCTCTCGCTCCTGTGTTTGTTCACTCACATTGTTTGTCTTCAGTAGTTACATTCTATCGTTTGTGCTACGTTTTCAGTCTCGCAGTTTGTTTAGTCGTTTTCAGTCTCAAATATCCTTCCAATGAGTTATCCTTCTCATTCATTTAGTGATTTTCATTAATTTTTATTCGTTGTTCTCGCCAGCCTATGCAGTTAGCACCATTTTACTCTCGTTCTCCCCCATTCCTGCTTCACATCCAGTCTCTCTTCCTCCCACAGTAAATGTTACAGTGCGTGTGCTCTAGCACCCGCTTCCCTTTTCCCTTCCTCCACTCATCCACTCGTACTATCGTTCTGTGCCTATCTCCCAGCCAGCCGGAGGCCACTTTCTCTGCATCAAAACCCGCCTAACGCTTCCTATGCCACAACATTATCACAGCTCATGCTTCCTTCTTGTTAGTTCTTATACATTTCTCGATTGATTCATTGCTAGCTGTTTCCAGGTCCGTCAACTGCGAATGTCATTAGTCAGTAAATGTTGTGCATGTTTATTTCATGGGAGATGGAAATGATCTTCCCCAGCTGGATGGCAAAATCCAGCGATGACCTACACGTCTGCTTGTGGAGTTTTCCCCAACCAGGTATCTACAAAACATTGAGTACCGCCCCAGTGAGAACAGCCTACCGAATGATTGACGACGTGTAGTAGTGTAGTGCATGTGTGTGTGTATTTGGGTGACGAAAGGACAAGGAACTAGAAGGGTAGATCGTGCTCGGGACTGTAGCCTGGTTGTTATGCTGATGATCCGGCATCCACCAGGTGTTGATCGGAGAATCCACGGAAGGCTACCGATCAGAGCAGCCATCTGCTAGAATTCACTTCCAGACAGCGACTGAATTCGACCTATGTAGCTAATGTCAAAATTCCTGCCACCGTTGGGACTCAAACCTTAGAACCTTACGGTCAGGGGCACTGCAATGACTTCAATTGATGCTCCGAGAGCCAGTATATTTCTTGATGCTTCTCTGAAGTCCTTCTCCCTACTGGTCTCTCCTTCCGTCTCCCTCTCTCCCCCTCTTTCTCTCTACATATTTTGCATGACCTCTTTTACTTGTTTCTCATTGTTCATTTTCTACTCATTCTCCTCATCCAATCTACTTTCGTTTCATTTTAGCCTTCCGATTGTGGTCGTTCTATCTCTCTCTCTCTCTCTCTCTCTCTTTCTAGCCACTCTACTCATCAGTACCATCCTCCGTGTTCGGCATTTGTATTCTTAATTCCTTTTTAGACAATATGTTGTCCAAATTTAGTCAATATGCCGAGAAAAAATTTGAGAAACTTTTAAGCATGCCAAAAATTAAGAACGACAATACAAGTCGATCCTGTTGCCACGCAGCAGTTTTAGCAGACAATTTTCAAGGGATATTCAAGGGTAGAAGAAGGATACGACAATGGAGAGAAAGTTCAGAAAAAATAACTCTCAGTTCATTTGAACTTTATCATTTAGCGCTCGAGTTAACTGAACCCTTCGAGGCTTGCGCACCAGTGCTTCTGTACGATTATATTTTATACTTTCTTAATAAGAAACGACAGCAAAGTTTATCCAAAAATACAAATATTGAAATTAAAGTGAAAAAGTCCTAATTTTATATTCTGGATTAAAAAACAAAACTACCAATGTTCATTTCTGCTGATGTTGAAAAATATCTTTACTTTAAACAATTAAATTTTTCAGTCAAAGGAACAAAAAATTAATGTACTTCCGCTTTGTTTTTCAATATCATTTTTCAAGTTGTACATTTTTGTGGTCATTTATGTGTTACCATTAATATTTCGGTCTCCGACCGTCACCAACGCAGTCATAGATTTTCCGACCTTGAAAATATTAAAATAAAACCAATTGTTATTGTTGAGTATAAACTTAACCACAGAATTAGACGGACCCAGAACTACGCCATCTCGTTCTTTTCCCTAACGTCTCCGTTCCATTCCCTCCGACTGCCACTCTTCGCTTGTCGGCATGTATCGAGCAGCAACTGTTCGCTAGCTAATTGTTGCTTAAATGGTGCGAGTGCTTTATATATCTCATGCTACAATAGAATCCATTTAGAGGAAACAACGGTTGGGTCAATTCCCAGTTTTGTTTGTACTCGAAAACAAACGCTTCTAGTTGAAATTGCCTGTAAATAAAGAAGACTCAATTTGAGTCAGTTCTCCGGAGAAAGTGGGTCACTTTTTGAGTAACTTTAAAATGAAATATGACAGGAAACCTACTGTTACTTTTTCCCACTTCTTATGAACTATAAAATGTTGTAATGCTGCGACAAAAGACGGCGTTCTTTCGAAAGAAAAATTCTCATTGTGACGCCTTAAATGAGAAAAATTGATAAATCTTGATCCTAAGTGTAGTAAATTATTTCCCCGTTGTAGATTCACGACCTTGTAAGTAGACTGTGGATGTTCCGGATCATAGGATTTGGTGTCAGTAAATAATGAAGCTTTAACTCATTTCGGTTTGCCGACGATTAGGAATATTTTAATTCCATCTTGAGGGCTAATAATATAACTAAAATAACAACACTCTTAATATAAAAGTCTAAGACACAACACACAAATATAATTTTACATAGAAACCTGAAGAATATTTTATTCATTAATAATTCTACAATTACCAACTTTGCTTACATACATATTTGTACACAATGTTTCATATCGTCTCATGGTTGGTAATAAGGAGATTCCATTTTGCACAGCTACACTGCAAGCAAAGACATAGTGGCAAATGATGAAAAAGAAAACTGGGACGGTTAAGCTGTGCAAGACGAACCTTGTGTTGTAATTCCAGTTGCATGTTCTTCTTGTCGAATTATTTATCAATTAAGTACAAAACAAAAAAAGAAGTGTGGATATTCCCACACTATATAACTTTCTCTGTAGTAGGATATCTTTGGCATACTGCTTTCCTCTGAGTACTTGTTGATATACCGATATATGTAACTCAGATCGCATATGTAACTAATAGTTTATCAAGTGTTTTAACTTTGTTTTGCTCATGGTATTTTTGTTTGCATATCTCATTAAGAATTATTGTTACTACTCTTTCCTTTTTTGCAGTCCTGTATACAATTATTGTAAATTACTGTACATTGTATTGAATCTGTAAACCTCAATTCATCATGTATGAAGTACTGTTATAATGTATTTTTTCTGAGTCGCTAATGACCCAGCTGTCGATGCGACTTTAAATAAAAAAATTACTAGCATTCAGAATGTATTACAATACATAGTTACATATTTTATTTATATGATCATTCAACATTATATTCGAACATCGTAAAACACACTACAGAGTCCATCTTAAAAAGGTTTCTTTAAGAAAGTCTGTCCATTCTTTTTCTTAAATATTTCTCGCAGTCAAATCAGTTTAAGAGTGAATGTGGGACATTTCTCTACATTACCATCGGTTTCTACTTTCGAAAGTGCCTGTAGGTAACTTCAATGGTAGTCAATTAAAACAAGTCAGAATCTTTAAATGAGATGGAAACTTGATGCTTTGTTTAAAAGTATTCAGTAAATATTTATTATAATATTACTGAAATTGTCTTTATAAACTATATTATTAAATAAAAACAACATTGTGTAAACAAGACGAATTTACCTTCCAAAACAATGTGTCCAATATCCGACAGGTCATACTTTCATTTCTCCAGTACGAAAAGTAAAAAACGAAAGCAAAATGAAGTAGTTTTAATTACTGAAGCTAAAACCGCACAAGAGGCCGAAGAATTCCCATCTCCCGTGCCCCTACCACCCGCCTTGGCACCTAGTGCCAATAGTTTCCGCCTGCAGCGCTCCGCGTCAAAGGCCGCCTGGCGTCTGTGGAACCGCCGCATACTCCACGCTCTAGGGGCGCGAGTAAACGGCGCGCATCACCAACAATTACCTCCGGGCGCCCTCGCACGGACCACTTAGCGCGCGGCGTGGGTGGAGGGGGGATACAGGGTAGGGAAGAGGGGTAGGGCGCGCCTTTGCGCCGGGCTGGGCTGGGTGAGGATGGGATGCAATGGGATGGGAAATGGTGCGGCTGGGATGGGATGGGCGCGGCTGTATTGGGATGGGCGCGGCTGTGTTGGAATGGGCGCTGCTGTGTTGGAATGGGCGCGGCTGTGTTGGAATGGGCGCGGCAGTGTTGGAATGGGCGCGGCAGTGTTGGGATGGGCGCGGCAGTGTTGGGATGGGCGCGGCAGTGTTGGGATGGGCGCGGCAGTGTTGGGATGGGCGCGGCAGTGTTGGGATGGGCGCGGCAGTGTTGGGATGGGCGCGGCAGTGTTGGGATGGGCGCGGCAGTGTTGGGATGGGCGCGGCAGTGTTGGGATGGGCGCGGCAGTGTTGGGATGGGCGCGGCAGTGTTGGGATGGGCGCGGCAGTGTTGGGATGGGCGCGGCAGTGTTGGGATGGGCGCGGCAGTGTTGGGATGGGCGCGGCAGTGTTGGGATGGGCGCGGCAGTGTTGGGATGGGCGCGGCAGTGTTGGGATGGGCAGGGCAGAGCTAGGCGGGCTGCACTGCGCTACGATGGGCTGAATGGGATGGGCGATGCTAGGATGAAATAGAACGGGATGGACAGAGTTTGGAAGGAAAGAGGGGTGCAGAGTTTGGAAGGAAAGCTTGGAGGCTATGGAGGCGGGAAGAAAATGAATGGGGCAGGAGTGGGCATGTCGCAGCGGGGTAGGATGGAGCGAGGCAGAATGGAGCGGGGTGGGCCGGAGAGGTGTGGGCTGTGCTGCAGCGGGGAGAAATGAAACGGGGCAGGACGGAGTGGTGCGGCTTGTGCAACGGAAGGATGCAGGGAGGGGCACGTTGGAGCGGCAGGGGACCCAGCGGTTCGGGGCCAAGCGAGTGAGGCGGCGGGCGGCGGTGCTAACCGAGTTGGCAACTCTCTATTAGAGCCGCGAGATGAAGTGGCGGTGATATTAATAAGCCTCTGCGTCGCTGACGCGCCCTTCCTTTGACACGGCAATTAAGCGCGAGCGCATGCAAACAGAAGTATCGGCTCGCGTGACGTCATATTCTCACCGCAAGCACGTGGGTGGAGGGGGTGGTGCTTGGCTGCTTGCGCGCAGAATGTGTGATGTCAAGCGGCAAGTTGACGAGGAAGGGGCAGCTTGGAAAGTGAACGCCAAGGGTAATGAATGGGTTCTTGATCCCGTGCAATGCAGATGAAACAAATGACTTGCGTGCTAGTGGGAATATTGAACGAATAAAATAAAACCGGAAATCAAAGGATGGAATTGGAGCGTGGAATGATGTGACGAGAAGATACATTGGGAGATGGGATAATTGGAAGTGTGGAAAAAAATACTCTTGTGGAATAATCATGAAGTAATGTAATGAGAGATAGTAAAGTCGGGTAAGTATCTACGAAAGGAAAGAAAGCTTTTATAAATTTTGAAGAAAAAATTCGAAACAATAATAAAGAAAATATGAATGCAAATATTTGTGTTGAGTCAGAAAGGAATGAAATGTAAATTACTGTGCTCTGAAATTGTTTAGCAACCTATCTACCTCCATATAACAAAAAAAAACTTTAATACTCGTAATTCGACTTTCTTTTCGCAGTCATTAGAGTGGGTAATTACTACTCAAAAACCTCTTCGAGTTTTGCCACCGGAAGCTCAATCGCAACAACATATTAAAGTATTAAGCGATGACGATGATAATGGTGCAGACGCCTTCTTTTTAGTGATACATGCCATTTCACTCACGCAATAGTCATTGATCAGGATCAGAAAAGCTGCGAATTCGGAATTATTCATAGCGGTGCGCTTATATTTATATGCGACCATTCGTCGCTACAGTAATTAACGCTTATTTTACCCTCTATGACTTAACACACAGCAATCGCTAAAGAGGAGGGAATGCAGTGGTCTCAGAATAAATGTTCCTAACTTTTAGGTCATGTAAGGAGGTCTAAATGATGTTTGCCAATAAACATGTTTTTGGGAAATGGCATATAACGTAATTGCACCTTTTATTGTTCGTCAATTTTTTTATAAAAAAACGTGCGGCAGGTCACATTCGCTCGCTTTCAAGGTGATTTCATGTATCTGCCAAACATTTGTGCATTCGGGTTGACTAAGAATTAGGGGCAAATGTCACACATGAAGTCCGTTATACGGTCTCAAGGCCCAATAACAATGGAAATATAAACATAAGCATAACGCACAGACGTAAACATTAACGTAAGTGATACACTGAAGTACTCACAATGTCTAACATAAAAGTAAGTAAAATAAGAGTTTCTATGGGGGGGGGGTGAGACATTATAGTTTACTGTTGGTTGGATGTGAGAACCGATTTCGAGATGTCGACTGTGTCCGTGACCCATGGGTTCGATTTAAACTTGTGGCAGAGACAAATAAGCCGGTGTATGAGTTCTCTGTGACTAGTGAGAATCTATACAGTACACTTCTGTAGTACTCTTTGGTCTTTTGTTCGTCCAACGCCATCTAGTGATCGTCAATCAACATCGATCCTATTTCGAAACTCGATCTTGAATTAACGTACTGTGATTGGTCCATTTCTTATGCCTCACTTAAGAATAAGCACAGAAGCTTGCAAGCTTTTAAGCTAATGTCTTACGTGTTGTGAGTATGCGAACGCATAATGAATGAGTCCGCTTATGGAGGTAGTCCTAACTTTTATGTTAACGCCATTCTTATGTTTATTTTTGCTTTGTGAATGGGCCTTAAGGGAAATATTGATCACAACCGACCTTTTCTTAATGTCCTAGAAGTTTGCCACAGTTATTCTCAGGTACTTTGAAATAGCTTACAATAACATACTGATCCTACCAAGGGTTAGTTTTCAGTACATGTAGTTCTCCGTTTCAAAATTTTTCACTATTCCTCCTATGGACTCCACATGCATTCTAAATGGTAAAAAAATCGTTATTTCAGGGATATTGTCTTGTGACTCAATATCACTCAGTCTGGCTCCACGTTATATACATACTCTGAGCGCAATCTAACTAATGCCCTGGGTTTGTGCTGAAATAAAAAAAAACTTGTTAGAAGAGGGAACAGTGACCAAACATGGACTGACAAATAGAAATTTAAAGACGCTTAGGGAGTTTGAAAAAAAATGCCCATCCCGACCCGTTTTTCTTTTCGTCCGCTCTGTGCTCGAGGTACAGAGCCTGCATTTTCCGATCGACCGACGTAAACACCAGCATATTTAGAGGCGCATGAAGTTTGTATCCCAATGTTATAGAAAACTCAAATAACATACACCATCAGTTTGCACTCTCACACTTGTTGAATACTTATCAGTCGCATACCGATGCCAATCCCATACCGGGATATCACCGAGGGGAGGAGGCAACGGAATTGACAGAGGTGCCAATCGACATTCGAAAATTGGGAGAAAGCAGGCGGAAATAGAGATGTGACATCGGCGGCAGTGATGGTACGGCCTGCGGCATCAAACGTCAATCAAAAGGATAATATTAATAGGTAAGGTATTGAAGTAGAAGCAAGTGGGTGAATAAGGATAAAGAATTAATGACACGAGTGTTAGATAATTGATTTAAATGTACTTGAAATATGGATGTAAACTTTCGATTATCACAGAATCTGAACACAAAGTAAAGATTAGGTAATTCTACTCAAGGAGCCATCTAAGAACTTTGCACGGTTAGGACAGAGGGAGAGGATGGGGTGCTACCCCCCCTAACTGGGACGTGAGATACGGCACCGGCCGACGTGTCGAGCGGTGGGGTTTCCTTTTCAGGTATCTTCCCCAGCGAGGCAATGCCCCATCCGAGACAAGTTCGAACCGTCCGACTCAGCGCTCGACTGATCTCCTGTGTGGAACTGTAGTACATATAAGTGTCGTGTGTGCAAGGGAGTCGTGTGAAAGTGTGTGCAAGTATCGTGTGTGTAAGTGTCGTGTGGGGGGAGAGAAAGGGCCAAGAATGAGGAAGGGAAGATCGCGCGCTGTCCCTGACCGTTTGTCAAGGTATACCTTCAGCATTCACGTGGTATTGACCGGAGAAATCACAGAAAATTATCCTTCAGAGAATCCGGCCTCTAAATTTCTTCTCCAGCGACTGGATATCAAACTTGAAAAAAAAAACCGTCATTGTCTTGACTCGAATCGTAGAACCCGGTCAGAGACTCTGCAGCGTCTTGTTGTCCCTACTGAGCCATACAAGCCGGTTGGGAGGTGTGGGAGGTGCCCTGCGGCGGTGTCACCCTACGCCAGCGTGAGCGGTGAGGCTGTGGGCAGTGGGCGGTGAGCCGGTGGGCGGTGCGCCGGTGGGCGGTGCGCCGGTGGGCGGTGCGCCGGTGGGCGGTGCGCCGGTGGGCGGTGCGCCGGTGGGCGGTGCGCCGGTGGGCGGTGCGCCGGTGGGCGGTGCGCCGGTGGGCGGTGCGCCGGTGGGCGGTGCGCCGGTGGGCGGTGCGCCGGTGGGCGGTGCGCCGGTGGGCGGTGCGCCAGTGGGCGGTGCGCCGGTGGGCGGTGCGCCGGTGGGCGGTGCGCCGGTGGGCGGTGCGCCAGTGGGCGGTGCGCCGGTGGGCGGTGCGCCGGTGGGCGGTGCGCCGGTGGGCGGTGCGCCGGTGGGCGGTGCGCCGGTGGGCGGTGCGCCGGTGGGCGGTGCGCCGGTGGGCGGTGCGCCGGTGGGCGGTGCGCCGGTGGGCGGTGCGCCAGTGGGCGGTGCGCCGGTGGGCGGTGCGCCGGTGGGCGGTGCGCCGGTGGGCGGTGCGCCGGTGGGCGGTGCGCCGGTGGGCGGTGCGCCGGTGGCGATGGCGGCGATGGCGACCGCGGTGGGCAGCAGCCAGCGGCGGCGACGGCAAGGATGGGTATCGGCGGCGGTGGCGAGTGCGGCGAAGCGCCCGAGAGCGGCCGGCGGGCTTGGGTGGCGAAGGCCCCTGAGAGGCCGTGCGCTTTGATGTTTGATCAGTGGACCCCCTTCGACGCCGACGCCGACGCCGACGCCAATGCCAGCGGCGCTGCCACCGCGCGCTCTGCAGCCAGACCGCACGCACGCACACCCACCGCTCCGCACCTCACCGCGACACGCGACGCCTCGATCACAGCGGCAACCCACACCCCACTCCAACTCCATCACGCTTGCGAGCCATTTAGATTTTTCTTCAAGTAGTGTCTTTGACTTACAGCTATTATCTATTTATGTATTTGGCACCTTCTGGGTCGACTGTCCGCCTTTGCCGGCTAGCTAACTGTATCCCCATTCCTGAGTCTAGTTTATTTCCCACGCTTGGGGGTTAAGAGATATGTGGCGAACATAACGTATTCCCTTCACTGCAACTAGCTAACTTCGCGTGCCTGAGCTTTTCTTCGTCAGACAGCTATAGAAACTGAGACGATTTTAAAGGGAAACTCAACTCTATTTTTGATCCGACAGAAAATGGAACCAGGGATCGCACCACGTCGTACGCTGCCCTTTGGTGTTAACTGCTTTTATTATTTTTCACATAATGAGTTAAATTAACTAAAATTAAGTGATTGCTTAAAATGAATGATCACATGTAGAATTCTGTGTTTCACAGAGGTTCCTCAGGAACGCAAAATAAGGGCTTTCTTAAGTGAACAAAATTGTGGCAACGCGTCGTTTTCACCATTTGTTTCGTGGCTGGGTTATACCTGTTTGTACACATTGAATACTTTTTTTTGCGAAGAACGTCCAACTTTCCTTGCGCACTTTGAAGATCGTACGTAATGGGAAACTTCCAGTAGATCGATGTTTCATATGTATCTTTTCGTAGTTACGATGAAATGTTGCATGTGGAATTCAAAATTTTCTGCAAAATCATGGTAATCGTTTTCCATAGTAAAAATGATTGTCACGTATTACCTTCTCAAGAACATAACCTAAATCGGTAAAGCAAGGCCGAATTAAGAACACTTACGAGGACGGGTGAACCCCACGTTCAAGAGTCACTCCACACTTGTCAACGTATTTGAGAATCTGTATCACTAATTTCGAAAGCGCGTAAAAATTAAAGAAAACTAACAGATCACGTGAGAAGCGCATTTAGCTCCATTAGATACCCTGGAGAAAAATACAAAAACAATGAAACAAGTTCGAGTTTTTCCAAAACCTTCAAATATTTTATTTATTAGGTTATTTCTCCTTTTCCCATTGCGTGTACCGACTGATGAGTGATTTTCATTCACTCGTTTGTTTGCATTATGTAGCTATCACATTCATTATTACGTGTTTTGTATTATACCACTGTATAAAGTTTAAAAACCATATTTTCTTACAAACTTGCATATTTCATCTAAAATTTGTTATTTACACGAAAATACTCGGAAGAGGATCGACGCTTAGTTGATGGTAAAGTACTTCATGAGATACATTGTAGTTCAGAAAGGTGGTCACGTGTCCACCTTTTTCTTTTTTCGAGTAAATTAGAAAAACAGTAAAATTAACGCTTTTCATTTTAAGGAAAAAGGTAATTTTACAGAGTGTTATTATTGTGAAAAGAAGTTTCATTAGAATTAGCTTCACTAAATACCAAAAAGGCGTTTTCTAAAAAATTGCCATTATTTAATAGACTTGTTTTGAGTGACGTGACAAAACGTTACAAGTCACAGTTTGTCAGGACAGTATTTCACCAAAAACATTTAGAAGAAAAAATTCCATAATTGCATAAAATTACTTTTAAACAAACAAGTTATCAAGACATTTAATTAATTTTTTACAATATTATGGTAAGTGCTTCGTATCTCGAAGCAATTCTCATGGTGTAAAAATCAAAATATTAAAATGATGCAGTTTGTTGAGCTTTTGTGTCACTATAGATTCTATTGCATTTTAAACACCTTTCTTTTATTTCTACCCATTGTTCTCCAAATTGTTTCACCAAATCTTTTGTACCTATTTCCTCTTCTTTTCTATGTTTGTTGTCGTTTTAGAACAGGTTCTGTTATTTGAATAATCAAACGTTATCATTTTCAAGCATATTTAACCATATTTTTCCATTTTCAAGGCTAAAGTTATTAAAATAGTTGTTCACTTCTACTTAATTTTATTTCGTTGATAATTAAAATTAATGCATTGGCCTCATTAATATTCGCTCTGCTACTGTAGCCTTGGTAGTACATAGAAAATTTTGGAAATATACATAGTGGTACTACAGAATGGCACAGAATTTCCTGTATTAGTTTTCTCTTTCCTTTGATCTCGGTTAGCTATTTAGACTTGCCACATACTCTTCCCAGTTGCGAACTATCACGACGGACGTTTTGCTTTCAGTTGGGTTTTCGTTATGGAGGACGCACAAATCAGGAATTCTGGCTACACTATGGGATTTTTTCTCTTAATTTAACAAATGGATTTATCCACTTTTTCGTTATGAGATAATGATTTTTTTCTGCCGAAAATTCGTCGTTTTTTCTCGCAGCATTACATAATATTCCCTATACTACGTATATTACTTGGTGTATACGTATGTATACGGGAAAGTAAAAATGTATCCATTTTCATATAAATGTCTTGTTTTGAATAAATTGGTGGTTATTTTGAAACATTTTGACGTACATTTTTCTTGTTTCAACAATACGAAACAGCAAAATTTAACGAAGACCTTGTCATGGTTTTCTCTGAACCTTCACACATAATCATCAGGGTTAATAGAATAACACAGTGGTATTCCCTTATTGTAAGAAAGTGATATGAGGAAAATGTCACGATTGCTTCTGTAAAAATAACTCTCGATTTTATGTTTCAAACTCGCCTTCGTCCATCCAGTCATTGTACCACTTTTCACATTGTATACGTCACGTTCGCTCAGGCTCTAGCTCCATCTTTCTATAGTTGCTTCCTTCCGGACAAAATTGAGCCCGAGTAACACAATGTAGTATCTGTTCCTGTACGTAGTCGGATGAATATTACATACCCGTTTTCAATTACAAAACAAATTTCTTTCAATAAGTATAATATTACCAGTATTTTTCGGGTATAGAATTGATATACTATGTTTACTTGATTTCTGTGCGTAAACCGGTATCTTGAAGACATAATTTACTGCTTGTACAATACTATTAAAGTAATTTTACCGTTTTTGACATAAGATCATATGCCTTATTCTGTAACTCCAGTACGAGTAGATTTCCTACTGCACCTGTCCATGGTTTCAGACACGAAGAACACTAAGGCGGCGGTCACATTGCAGCCGAAGTATTGGTCGTTCGCTGCCGGACGACCCCGAGCGGAATCGGTCATCTTGTTTCATCCGAAAAGCACCCGAATGTTGCATCCGAAATCCGTCCGAAAACTCCCATAATTCAACAGCTCGTTTCCAGGAACATTTGCGGAACGTTTGAGAGAAGCACCTGGAAGCACCCGCGTAAAAAACAAGTATGGCAGCGAAGAAGATTGTGTTGGCGGAAACGGGCCCCCTTCTCAAGATGTTGCTTCTTGATAAAGAGCGAGGTATGTGGGTGAACGAAATTTTTGAAGATCGTGAGAAAAGTGGTGAATTTCACATTCTTTTCCCACAGTTATTGCGCCAGCCGCAAAAGTTTTTTGAGTACTTGCGGATGTCTCCAAGTACTTTTTTTTAAATTTTGGATGGTATCCGCGAGAAAGTTAAGAAGAGAAGCAACTTTCGGAGAGTTATATCTCCTGAGGAAAGATTGACAGTGACTCTGAGGTAAGTTAAATAGGACCTACTTCATTACATTACTTACATTACAATTAGTTAGTTATATTTTATTGCAAACATATTGAATGTTTTTACATCAGGGTCTTTGTAGACTTTTACCAGTAAAATAAAATAACATTATAGTGAAGTTGCCATTGTACCTTGTACACAATATTTATAAACTGATGAATCTAGTTTGAAGATTAGTTGAAAAATTGATTTTCAAAAGCATTGTTATATTATATGCTATATAATACTGCATGTTACAAAAAAATATTTTTATATAAAATGTATGAAGTCTTTAATTTTTAATTGCATACTGCGTAGTTGTACACTGCAAATGTTTAGTATGTATACTATTTAACATCGGTGATGTATTTGTTATATGCAAATGGTATATTGTATATCTAAAATTATAATAATAATAATAATAATAATAATAATAAGACATACAATATTTTTATTTATATTTGTCTATTTGCAGGTTCCTGGCAACAGGAATATCGTATAGAGCACTGTCATTCTCTTTCCGGATAGCCCACAACACAATTGAGCAAGTTATTTATGAAACTTGCGAGGCTATCAGGGAAGGGTTTGTGAAGGTTTGTGACATGCCGTACCCAACAACAGCTATGCACGAAAGGGCAGCTGAAGAATTTCAAAGAAAATAAGATTTCCCAAATTGTGTAGGTTGCTTGGATGGGAAGCATATAAGAATTAAATGTCCTCCTAATTCTGGGTCGATGTTTTTTAATTATAAAGAGTTTTTTTCAACCCATCTCCAAACAATTGTGGATGCGAACTACAAGTTCATTGTTGTAGACACTGGAGCTTATGGAAGGTTCAGCGACAGTAGGGCATTTTTCTCCTCAATTGTGGGGAAAAATTTGGAAAGAAGCGAGGAGTGCTTCAATATGCCACGTCCAAAGCCTCTAGTTCCTGGGGGTGAAGTGATGCCTCACGTAATAGTTGCTGCCCAGGGCTATCCCCTCAAGAAATACTTGATGAGACCATATCCTGAGAGGAACAGGACTCGGGAACAGCAAGTGTTCAATTACAGACTGAGCCGAGCACGTCGGACAGTTGAGTGTGGCTTTGGTATTCTAGTGGCCAAGTGGCGCTGCCTAAAAACAGAACTGCAACTGGAACCGAAGCATGTGGACACGATTGTTAAAACAGTGTGGCTGCTACACAACATCGTTATCAATGAGGAGGGGATTGACGAAGGGCTTCTACGATCAGTAGAAAGCCAGCCATCAGTCCTCCTTCAAAGGGCTACAAGGCAGTATAATAATGCTCCAAGAGAAGCCTATGCTGTAAGGGAGCAATTTAAGAATTTTTTCAATCGGGTTGGTGCAAGAATTGAATAAATTTATTCAGTTTAAAATTCCAGTTATTGTAACCTAGTTTCCACCCTCTATTTTACTCTAGTAGTAATTGACCCAATCCTCTCCCTTCAAAATCTCCTTATAAATTATCATTCTTTTGATGTATTAGATGCATTCATGATTAGGGTTGAAATCAAAATAGAATTTATAATATTACAGAAGGATTAAAAATTTAAGATGAAAAGAATTACAAATCTTAATATTTAAAGTATTTATTTATTAATAAACTATAAACTATAATACCTTTTACAAATTATTTAATTGTTTATGAAGGAACACCATTTTTGCGTTTTTTTCTGTTCTAAGGCGATGTCAATAAAAGTTGAAATGTGGAAAAAATGTGTTCCATACTAGCTGACAATGATGCTAGTATTGTTTTACAATATTCATTTCTTTTTCTGTAAACTTTTTCATTGCTTGCACACTACTTCACCACTATTGTTGTGTTCTTCATAACTGTTGGACTTAAAAGTATTCAAGTAAAAAGAGCATTCGCAACTCAAATTTCAATATTTTTGTTAAAGAGTTATACACCAACATTAGATTTTAAATATACAGATGCTTGTTTTTGTTCCTTTGAGGCATGTGGTCAAGAAAATATTTCAGTGTACATATATATATACACATATATAGTTCAGTATATACACAAAATGATTAGTAGTTACTGCTTGCCCATAATGTGCATTAAAAATTTTTGTTAAGAATTTCAAATGTCAGACAAATTATTTTCCAAAATTTTCCCATATGTGTAACATCACAAATTGTAACAGTAATTTACTTGAACTTTTTCTAGTGTAATTAAAAGTGGTTCCAAAATGCCTTCCAACTCTTCTGGACGTCTTTTAATCATATTTGGGACTGAGTTTTGCAGCTCACTACCGATTTTACTGAACCACAGTTTGAGAGATTTTATGATTAAGTTGTAGTAAAACACTCCGCTCAGAAGTAGATCAATATGGGACATCCCCTCGTTCTACTGATCCCTTTTTATTCTTTTTTCCCCTTTTTCAAATATCTGGAAATTTTACCTAATTTGAATATTTCATTTTAGATCGGATTGAAATAATCTTATTTTTTGAAGAAAAATTGTGGATTTTAGTAACGCTGTCCTCAATATCTACATTGTTGCAAATACTGTGGAACATCATTCATCGGCACTATGTATATTTAAAACATGGGTATTAAAAAGTTTAAACTTTAATACATTTTATGGCACATAAAGTATTTTTCCAACAAAAATCAAAACAAACTTGCATATTCAAAGAAGCAGCTTTAGATTATCACCCCCCACTAATTTTCTCCCCCTACACACTCTTTTTGAAACGAAAGGTTACAAACTGCATTCGCTTCCATAGCTTGCAAGAAGCAAAGACATCTTTTTTTACAACTATGCATCCATTGATAATAAACCATTCATATTTCAATATACGAAAATTAGGAAAATAAAACACTTGTTTCATTACTAAGAATTTATTTCCTTCAAAGCATCTATAAAAATTTGGTCAATTTTCTGCCTGACTTCTAATTTGTTGAAGTCAGGCAAAGACTTTAAAATGCTTTCAAAGCTTAACAGAAAATGCCTGTCTGAATTGGACTCTTCATTTGTCAATGCAGAGACTTTTTGTCTCTCCAAATTTAACAGTTCATGAATTGCATCCGCTTTTCTTTTTCTTTTATTGACATTAACAGGCCGTGGAGAAGTGATTAGTGTGGATTCCTCCACCAGAGAGACACTGTCTACAATTTCTACAGGATCTGCAATGAACACCTCTGTAGAAGGACCGGGAGCTGCTGAGAGGGTCTGGAGAAGGTCTGCCGAAGGACCAGACTCCTGTGGCTGGACATTAGTCACAGTTTCCCGGGGCAGAAGCACATCTCGGAGGAAATCTATCACCTCCGAATACTTCCACCCCCTTCCACTGTAGCCATCGCCACTCTTCCCTTTGCTTTTCAGCAGCTCCCTCCTGTACGTGTCACGCAGGTTGCTCCACTTGGTTTTCACAGCATCACCTGAAACAACATTTAGAAATTTTAATGGCTAATTATGAAATTGATAGTAATGTTACTTTTATAATTCCATTTTAAAGGAACCAAACATGATGGTTTAAAATAAAATCTGCTCCAAACATTTATCAGTAACTATAATCTTATTTTTTGGCACTATCCAGGATATTACAAAGTTATCATTTGAACATATTCTATAACACTTCTACAATTTGCATGTACATTGTATAGTCAATTTGATTTTTTCCCTCGGCATCATAAAAATAATAAGAGCACAATTGTTGAGTAATAAGAGACAGTATTTAAATAAATTAAGGTTTATTGCTTTCATTAACTCACCAGTGGGGAAGTTTGGTACAAAACCCGAAAGGCAAAACTTAATTTTTTTTAACATTCTTCGGTTATTATTACATCAAAAAGTTAGTTGCAATATTTAATACAGAAGTATTTTGTTTTGTTAAGCTTATAATTAAAGTACTAAAATTATGATACCATGATTAAAAACTTCAACCACTGCTGAAGTTGTCTTTGGAACACTATGCACACTGGACAAACATTCCACATGAATTATAAAGGATTATAATCCAGGTACTTTGATAGGAAGAAACCTTGGGGAAAAACTAAAATTACTTCCATTTTTAACATGAACTTATAGGTAGCAGTGGGTCTGGCTAGCCCCATTGTGATGGATTAAAATGATACTTGGCACTTAGGAAAAAACACAATTTTATTCATAAGAATCTCTGTCATTATTACTTTCACAGAATATACTTCCAATGCTTTAATTGAAGTTGTTTAAGTTAATTTTTGTGTTGTTTTTTTTTCATTTCAAATATCTGGAAATTTTACCAGATTTGAATATTTCCTTTTAGATTGGTTGAAATAAAAATCTTATTTTTTTAGAAAAATTATGGTTTTTAATAACACTGTCCTCAATACCTACATTATAGCAAATACTATGGAACATCATTCATACAAAATACTACAACAAAAGTCTATTTTGATTTGTACAAGATGTTTGAATAATAAAATAAAACCATTAACTGAAGAATAAAAACATTTGTCAAATAGTAAAACCTGAAAAATTAGAGCTTTTATGAACTGAAATAAAAAATCTGTGCTAACGTGTAGAGCCCATTCTGCTAGCAATTTCTTGCCACAATGCTTTAGTGGCATCCCTATCTTTGTAACATTTCTCTCTAGGATCCCACAATCCCCTCCTTTCTCGTATCAATTCAATTAACAAAACTGGATCCATTTCGATCTCTGTAATCAAATAGAATATTGCATTAAATTGTGATATGATACATGTAACCCTACATTATTAAACTTCTGCATGGGGGTTGGCATCCAAAGCATCTAAAAGATTACCACCATTTTCTTTCATGATGAATTTTTTCATTGATCAAATAAATAATTAAATATACATTGCAGTTTTTAAAACATTGAAAATAGTAAGAACATGAAAATATATAAGCAACACTGGAAGAATTCCTAAAATTTAATTATATGAATGAAATTAGGAAAATACCTCAGGATATTGAGTGGTAATATTAATTAATAAAGTAATTGGATTTTTAATGAAGGTTACTTCAGAAATTAAGTATAAATTTCTCACATACGGAATGAAGTAAATTGTCATAAACAGTCCACAACTAATATTATAGGATACACAAAAACACGCAAAAAAGGGTCGAAACAAAATAAAACAATTGAAGCGAACTAATAATCCAGAAAAAATTTGAAATTATCTGCAAAATTAATGAAAGCCACAATTCGTTTAGTACCATAGTACATACACGTTGACTACTCAAGGTTAAGTTACCCCCTCAATAAAAACGTGGGTAATACGCAATATAACGCTTTTACACAAAATCTACAACTAGTAATTTGTTCTTACACAATATTTAGAAACAAAATTAATTGTTAGCAATTCACATCGCTGTACTTACCAACACAGCAGCTACTTCGTAATTCCAACACAATGGCGTCCACATGGTTCCCTCAGCTGTTTTCGGGCGACTGGAATCGAAAAATCCAAACGAAACAGATATTCGTCCGACAGCCGATGTTTTCGGACGCCGTCGGAAGAGGTCGTTCGGGTGCACTATGACCATTTCCGTTTACTAGCACGTGTTTGAACGAATCAGACAAATCGGACGAAAACACCCGACGTCGGACGACCGAAATTTCTGCCAAAATCGGCTGCACTGTGACCGCCGCCTAAGAGACAAACCTTTCGACAACTTATTTCCAACGTAGTCAGGTAAAAAATCATCCTGTATCTTTCGTTTCTTTCCGCAGTCCGTTTAAAAATGGTATCTCTCATCACCCGTTTTGTCCGCAGAAACAAACCGATTCAGCGAGCAACAAACGAAGCCGCCAGCGTTGCCGAGTGCGATCCGCTGAAAGCGGTGCGTTTTCTGCGTTCAATCTGGCCGGGCCGCACAGCTGGGCGGAATCCGTCGGGAGCCGAGAATGGTACAGAGAAACTCATTGCGCGGGTAAATCGCGAGACAAAGCCACGCTCGGCGCTGCTTCTCTATTTCGCCCTCCAGCAGTCAGTGTATCACTGCGAGCTGTCTCTCGCTTAAATGAACGCGCTGTGTTGAAGAATGAGAAGAAAGCTAGGCACCTAGAGATTAAATGTGTTTACTATAAAGGGGTATATCATTAGTTGAAGAAATATCGAACACCAACGTAAAATACCCTGAAAATAGTGTATTGTTTCAAAGGTTATATAACTAAAATATATGATAAAATTATATTGTAAGTAGCAAGAAAACTGCCTAAACTCCAGTTCACCAGAGATAAAATAATGCTAGAATAAAACTAACAATACTAGAATAAAAATACTCATAATGCTGCGTTCAACAGAAATCAAATATAATTATACTTTCAGTGGAATGAAAGCATTGCAAACTAGTTTTTGGTGAGAACAAAATACATGAAATCAGTCTTGAAAACATTCGACTGCAAAACTTAGCACGAAAGTATAGTTGGAGAAACCTATCTCGTTTTACGAAACAAAATGTCTCATGTCGTTTTCTAATTTCATCTTCAGTTACTACTCGTAAGTGAACTACTTCAAGCGATCTTTTGAATATTCTTGCACGACATACTTACACACATTCTCGCGTGGCCATTCGTAACACCATTCGTAACCTTTTTCTTGAGGGCCAGGATTAAAAAAAAAGTGCGCAGATAAATCTCTTTCCCCACACGTCATATAAAGTTTTTACTGTTTTTTGACAAATAAATAAACACGAGTACTCGCGCATTGGAATCCGTCCAACACACCCATAATACCAACTAAACTAAAGTTTACTTCCTTTGTTAATGTCATTAATACACTTTTCTTATTTATCTTTGCTTATATTAAAATTGAATGCACAATAGAAAGAAACAATAAATAATTACAAACCATATTTGAAGCTTCTATGATATTTCCGACAATCGCGAGGCTATTCGTAGCACGAGTACCCGCGCGTTGGACTACATCGAAAGGCGGCATTATTTAGTTTTCTACATCTTCTATTATTTACGTTTTCGCTCAGTAACTAAGAGAAACGTGTAAACACTACATTTGAAATATTAAACTCTCTCATATTACAGAAAAAATATCAACTTGATTACGTATGCAAGAACACCATTTCATACGCCAGGATTCGGATGTAGGATTCTGTGAAAAAGGCACAAATGTTTTACTTCAGGGTGTGGCGACACAGCGCATAACAGATAAAAAGTTCATTGATATCCTTCTCAGACACCGTTAGAGGAATATGAGTATTAGTTTTATTCGTGGAAGGCTAACATTCCTTTTATAATTAGAAAAGAAACTTCTGTTTGACTAAATGCAACGGTGCGAGTGACTGAGTGATAAACATTACATTTAACAAAAAAAAAAAAACATAGTGAAATACAAAAGTCCATCGCATTTGAGCATGAAATGTTGTAGTACACATTTTTCCTCAAACAAAACCCAGTATTGTTAGTCTCTACAAAAGATTTCTCAGAATCACGCGCAACATATTGTACTGACCATAATACTTGGAAAGAGAGTATGAAAGAAAAATACCACATTTTTCGCAATACATATACCTCTGCAAAATTTATATATCTGATATTTATTTCATACTTGTACGTAAACAATATACAACCAATTCTTATCAATATTAGCGACAAAAATCGCATTCAAATATTAAGCTTAACCAATGCAATAATTTTCTCAGATGACACTTCATTTTGTGATTCCTCAAAGAGTATTCTAGGAATCAAGTGAAATACTTTCGGCGCTCGCTAACACTTGACATAGTCTTGGCATAAGTATATTAAGTAGCATGCCAACTAGGGAAGAATGGTCAACGATAAACCTAGTAGAACTCACGACTATGATGAAGAATTATAAAATGTCGATCAAGGGATTTGGTGAAAGTGAGTAGAAAAATTAAATCATTATTTTGCGGACGTTTCGGTATATTTTTATTCCATCCTCGGGGCTGGTTTAAAAAAAAACATGAAGACATCCTAAAAACACACACACAAATTAATATCATGATATACGGCAATGATACACGATATACACACCTTACTAAAGAAATATAAATATTTACTCTCTCTCTCAGCAGCATTTTATTTTAAAATCATATTTTTACTTTCTCGTCTTACAAACTTCTTCGTAACAAGAGAAAATTATGTAAACATACGCAGGGAAATGGCGAATTTTCTGCAGAAAAACTCTTATTTTCATGCGACTTTGTTTCCTCACGTTATTTAATATTTCTTCATATTTTTTACACCAGCCCTCATGATGGAATAAAAATATTCCGAAACGTCGTCAAACTGTTATACTTTTTCTACTCCCAACGACCACATCCGATGGTCAATATTTCCTAAGAGACCTAGTGTTATTTGTCTGTATCATTCTTTGTGCAAGATTAATCGATTCATTGATTCGTGATTCCGGGCGCGCGAACTACAGAGGTCATTACATCCGTACGTGCTGTGCGTGTTTTCCTCTGGAGGTGGCGGTGATCTTTTCCTCGCTGGATCCGGCGCCGACCTACTGTCGACTATCGGGGATTTCCCCTAACCAGGTATCACCCACCAGCGGGGCACCGCCCCAGTTGAAACAAGCTCTAAGCGCCCGACCGGTCTTCCGGCATGTGTGATAGTGTAGTGCATGTTAGTGTAAGTGTGTGTGTGTGTGTGTGTGTGTGTGTGTGTATGTAAGGGGTGAGGATAGGACAAGAAAGAGGAAGAAAAGATCGCACGCGGTACCTGGCTCGTTTGTTAGGGTACTGCTCTGGTATTCGTCTGGTGTTGATCGGAGAAACCATGGAAAACTACCGATCAGAGCAGCCGGCTGCTAGAATTCTCCTCCAGACAGCGACTGCATTCGACCTAGCTGACAAGCTAGTATTGAAAATCCTGCCGCCGTCGGGACTGGAACCTAGGACCTCCCGGCCAGAGGGACTGCAGTGACATTAGTTGATGCACTGAGCCATCTCTCCTGGTTTTTGTGCAAGAAAAGAATTTGGTCGTCATTCTGGAAAACAGAGATATAAACTTAAAAAACCTACCAGAACCTATGTACAATAATGATCACTTTCTCAATGGGCATTTATAACTTTCAGTAAAGAAATCCCATTGAAACCGCATTGCTCAGTTTTCTTAATTTTCCTTTCAACATCCATCTCTTTGGACTAGTTCCCTAATAATTTCTGTAAGAGGCAGGGAAAAACTGCCTATTTATGGAGAAATATTTACAAGATAACGTATAGTAGTATTCCGGAAAGAAAATAAATGGTATTTGTAATAATTTCTCTTAGTACATTGAATTTCATCTCAGCAAATAGTTCCCAGGCGTGGAAATAAGCTACAGAAATTATGTTATCCTAAAAGGGATAATTTAAAATAAATTGTTTCGTTAACATCATGAATGCCTGTTTGACTGAATGAAGGAGATACAGGGTTGGAGATGTGCACTGTGTAATTGATTACAGATTTACATTACTTATTTTGTTTATCGCTAATTAAACAGTAGCATACCAATCGGATGGTTAACAATGAATTCTAACGCTGTTTTTTTTACCGGTCTTTGTTTCGTTAAGAATATTGTTTCATCTTTAGAAATTTCACTATTACAACCCTAAGTTATTGTTTCGTCTCTCAATACTTATGTTGTTTACAATACCGTCGCCATGCCTAATCACTTCGTGATCTCTTACATCTAAGTCCATAAACACATTGTTTTTTTATTTTTCTACTCTATTGTATAATTCTGTCATTTGATGGGTGCAACCCGTTGCATAATGATATTACGATACAGATTTCATTATGAGACATGCTCTTGATCAATCACAGATAAGCTTACAAACCAAATATTTACGTTTAATTAATCATTGAGAATAGTTTTAGTAAATGTTTCGTTTCATTGTGTACATTAAAATTGAATTTAATATTATATTATTCTTGCCAGTTTTAATTTCTTTTATTATCAGTAATCTTTACGTGGAATATTATTTAAAATAAATTGGAGCGTAATTTCTCTTTGATTCTGTTTGAATAACGCAGTAAGAAAATAAAAGCCACCTGCGACAGTGTAGGGAGCTGTCCACTCGTTCCTCGCTCGTATCGTTATGTCACACTCCTCTATTTTAATACACATCATTACATCATCGTTTCATAATGTACTAATTTAGAACCTGTACATGTAGAAAACAATTGTGGTTGTTGAGCAACATAGTGAACGTTTAAGTAGTTCAAAAAACCATGGAGCCATCGGTAGCCTTGCGGTAAGGACCCAAAAATAGAATATGTTCAAAATATTTATGCCCTTTACATGACTCAAAAACTGGAAATATTTTATCTCAAACAGTATAATGTGAAAGATCTTTTTACAAAAGCATCAAGAACATCATCAGGAACTACAACCTTCCAGTGGGGATATCCAGGAATGTCCCCAATACAATACCGTCAGACCTAAATCTTTTGACGTAGAAAGTTTTAATTCTATTTTAAATTATAAAATACTAAAGTAATGTAATAAAATTTGTTCGAAATAGATGTTTTAGACAATATTTAACCATATTAGCATAATGCAATCTCTCACTTCTTTTTGAAACAACAATTATCATTGATGAATTCTTTAATGTTTATGTACAGAATGTTGTTGTATCCATAATAATAGAACCATAATATTGTAAAAGCAACATTGTTAATGTAAAATGTAAAATATTGTACTTATTTACTCGCTAATAACCGAGATGTCGTTACTAAAAATTAATAAAAAAATAATTTAAAAACTTGGAGAAAATTGTAATATATTTCAAAATGCTTGTAACAGTTGTGTATGGGTGTTCTCCGGGTACTGAAATGACATTCGGTCTGCAACTGTTACATACCATCTTCTACACAATATGACGACTTTGACAATATTTTAGTCTCATCCAATATCAGGGTAGTACTTGAACGTGCATTACGCAAAAAGAAACCTTATCATTACATTACAAACAACTAAAAATACAATCCAACGCATTTAAACATTGAATTCCTTAATGAAACCTTTTTCCTCACAGGGCACCAGTTTTGAAACTGTCCACTAAACGTTTTCTTGGAATCGTGTGCAACATTTCCGCAACATTCATACCCAGTCTTGTTAGTAGCACAATGGGCCAATCAGAGCACGGCAATTAAAAGCAATTAGCGAGTTTCCTGCTGTTGTCGCGAGCGTCGCCGAGTGCGTGGGGAACAGTGGAGTGCGTGGAAATGCACCTGCGTGAGCTCTTTCATGTCGCCGAATTCAAAAGGACAGCATCGTCTCCCTTGCCGGAGAGGTTTTAATGCGGTTCTTTGCGTGCCCTGAATGATGTGGCACGTTGAGAATGGAAACGGTGAAAGTGTGCCCGAGTGTTGCTATGTTGGTTTTTTTCGTCTTCTTGTTCTTGGGTATGGCGGTATTGTTTTTGACCTGGAAGGTGGAGACAGCGAAATAAAACCTTTAAACGTGTGTCATAATTTATAAGTGCTAGATAACTCTCAAGGCACTTCAATAATGTGATAAATCAACATTTTATTAATGGTTAGTTAATAAGAAGTAATAAGATGTCCAGCTTTTACAGGCATAATGGCATAACCCTTCTGTGAAACTTTATTCGCGATAATGTCCACTGTCTGAGAAATTTTCGTCCAGGCTTGCAACTTCAAACTTGGTTAAAGATTTGTTTAATGTGAATGATAGAACAAATTGAACATTTTCTTACAGCTAATTACATCCAACTGAACAAATGTGATTAATGCGGTTCTTTGCGTGCTCTGAATGATGTGGCACGTTGAGAATGGAAACGGTGAAAGTGTGCCCGAGTGTTGCTATGTTGGTTTTTTTCGTCTTCTTGTTCTTGGGTATGGCGGTATTGTTTTTGACCTGGAAGGTAGGGGCAGCGAAATAAAACCTTAAAACGTGTGTCATAATTTATAGATAGTGCTAGATAACTCTCATGGCACTTAAACAATGTGATAAATCAACATTTTATTAATGGTTAGTTAATAGGAAGTAATTAAATGTCCAGTTTTTATAGGCATAATGGCATAACCCTTCTGCGAAACTTTTTCGCGGTAATGTTCACTATCTGAGAAATTTTCGTCCAGGCTTGCAACTTCAAACTTGGTTAAAGATTTGTTTAATGTGAATGATAGAACATAACGAACATTTTCTTACAGCTAATTATATCCAACTGAACAATTGTGATATGACCATCTCCAAAGTATTATGTCTACGGTGAAAAGGAATAAAATATATTTGGATTCGATTCGGGGATACTAGTAAGTTCTGTTGAAACTTTCCAGTACATTCAAAGCTGTAAAAGAGAAAAGAGAATAACTAGAGACGAACACAAAGACATTCAGTTGCAATTGTTCTTGGCAACGAGACCAGCGGGCCAAGACCTATGTCTGAGAATCCTAGTTCCAGCACTGTCATAATCAAGAACAAAAACGTTCGGACATTCGGGGCGCACCCTCAGCTCGGCCTGGTTTTTTGAGCTTAGTTTCCATTAACAGTGGTCTACTACAGGAAAAATTTATAATTTTTCTTCTCTGCGTATAAAGACTTCATCTATACTTCGAGGGTCAAATTCATTCCCCAAATGATACACGTCTCTGTAGTGTAAAGCTGTGGCAAAAGACACGATTTTGTTAACATCTCAAACGTAGTATTTATTAAATTTTCAATGGAGAAAGAACTGACTGAACAATGTTGACAAATTGGTGAGGAATGATCTAAGACAAAACCCGAATTAAACTGAATTCATAAACCCAAGGCCCATAGCAAACTTCTTGGTTGTACAGCGGGAGCCCAGAAATGTCATTTTTGACACGTTTCGTTATTTCGGATTTTTATTCGCTTCTAATAGCTTTATGTTTATCAAATTATTTTTTTACTCTCTCCTTTGAAACGGAGTTTGTTATTTCCTACAGGAGAAAAATACCGAAACCAATAGCAAACTTGACACAGAGCACACTTCACCGATACTGTTGAGAAAAGACGAGAATCAGCGGTATCGCCAAGGCTTTACAGAGATACAAACGTGTATATAGATACATAGATAAATGTGGATATGGGTGTAATAGACTATTTGATTTAATGATGCTCGGCGCGTCAGTAGGTAAAGCCATTAGTCCCGTAAGTCAAATTAAACTTTTTATCAAGAGCAATGGTGGTGATCTTCCCCTGCTGGTTGGCGAGATCCGTCGTCCTCGTACTCGTCGACTTATCGAGTTTTCCTCAACCAGGTTTCTCCCACCGCCCCAGCCAGGACAAGCTCTAAGCTCCAGATCGGTCTTCAGACATGTGTGGTAGTGCAGTGCAAGTAAGTGGTGTGTGCGTGCGTGCATGTGGAAGTAACAGGTCTGTGGTGAATAGGACAGGGAATCCCGGATGTTTTGTGCATGTTTTCATCGGGAGGTGGCGAGATCAGGCGCCGATCTGTGGTCGATTAGCGGGATTTCCCCAACTAGATATCTATACCAACGGGCCACCGCCTCAGCCGAGACAAGGTCTAAGCTCCCGGCCGGTCTCCCGGCATGTGTGGTAATGTAGTGCATGTTAGTGTAAGTGTGCGTGTAAGAGGTGAGGATAGAACAAGGAAGAGGAAGGGAAGATTGGGCGCGGTCCATTGCCTTTTTATCAGGGTACTGCTCCGGCATTCGCCCGGTATTGATCCGAGCAACCACGGAAACCTCCCGATCAGAGCAGCCGGCCGCCGCCGCCGTCTCCCTCCCCCGGCGCTGCGTCGCGATGTCAGCCCGCGCCGTGGGGCGCCGCCGCCCACGTGCTGCCTGGCGCCCCTGCCGCCGCCCCGCGGCGCGTAATGGACCTGTCACGGGCGCTCGCGCGCGCCGCCCTCGCTGCAGTAGCAGCGGTGCCCGCGCCCGCGTCCCGCGCGTCAATTCCCCAATTTAAACTTGCACTTCCCTCCCCTGCTCACCTCCGGGGCCGCCACCTGCTGTGCAGTCGAGCTCCCCTCGTTACCCGCAGATCGGTGTGCATGTTTTCGTAGCCCCATCGCCTGGTTAATGCTAGGACTATGGTTTTTATTTTTTCCAACCTTCAAGATTTATCGCTGATTGATTATTTCATGTTTCCGGGCTTGACTGTGACGGTCATTAGTCCCGTAAGCGCAGTGCATTTTTGTCACGTTAGGTGGCAGTGTTCTCCCGTTAAATGGCGATATCCGGTGCCGACCAACACGTCGGCAGGATAGTTTCATCATTCAGATATCTCCCACCAGTGAGGCACCGTCTTCGACGGATCATGGACTAAGCTTGCAACTTGTTTCCCGGCGTGTGTGGTTGTTTAGTGTATGTCTAAGTGTTAGTAATGTGTGCGGATAGGACATGGAAGGGGAAGGAAATATCGCACGAGGTCCGGTTCCCGTTTGTTAGGGTACTGCTCCGGCGGTCTCGTAGTATTGATCGAAGAAACTATGGTAGTTTTCCTAATCCAAGCAGCCGCCTCCAGATTTCTCCTCTAGACACTGGCTGAACTCGATCTAGCTATCTTGATATTATCGAAAATTCATCTACATATAATAAGAAATGGAATAAAATTATTAATATTCGTTTCTCTTTTGAGCGTTTCTCGTGCCTTGTGTAATGTTGCGGATTATTATTTCTTTTTCCACCTAGCTGAGGCGTATCATATTACAAGACCTTCGATACACAAGCAGAGTGCTTTAAGAGGTCGTGGAGACTAGCTCGCGGGCTTCTCTGTTCCACTTGATGAGGATTTGATGCAATAGGTGGAAGATTTGTCAAATGTATTAGCATCATAATTTCTTAGGTTTGAAGAAGTTAATGTCTTTGAACTTGTAAGATGGAAGTTTTTTGAATAACTTATAATTCTTGTTGTTGTTGTTAAAAAAGAGTTTATTTATCGTAAGAAGAGGCGATTGAGTATAAATCGATGATGGACTGTGGCTTTCTGACGATTGAGACGTTACACTCTTAACAATTTTCAGTGTTGTGAATTATTACCATACATTTGTGTCAATTCCTCAATTTAGACTTGCACTTCTCTCCCCTTGCTTACCATTCGTGTTTACTGTGTAGTCGGGCTGCTTTGGTTTTCTGCCATTCATTGGAGGTGTTTTTGTGAGCGTTGAGAATACCAACGTCAGTCATGAAACTGCCTTCACGTACACTCCCCAATCGTTACGAAAAATTGACAAGCTACCTACAGAATTGCCTACAGAGTTCTTTCCTTTGGTATTCCTTTTAACCATATCTTAATTTATAGGATGAAGCGTTTTTTAGATGATACTTATGCTTTCATCTACTTTGTGTTATAAAATGTAAAGTACAATCTTATTACAAGATACCGTAACCTGATTTTTTCCCACATTTCATCATTGATACTTATTTCGAGTTTATATTTCTTTATTGTTGCACCTGACAATGTTATAATATTTATGATTATTTCAGTGTCAAATTCCTAACTTGAATTTGCATTTGCCGTCCAAATTTGCATTTGCACCACTTCTCGTCTCTACCCAAACACAGATTCTGTCACTGTGATAATGTACAATTTTCCATAGTGTGCAAGAATTTCTGACTTTCAAGCCGTTCTCTCTAGACTCAACTCTGCAGGACGTCAATAGTAACCCTAGCCTGGATCTCTGGTTTGGGAGATAAACATTTCCGTCGGTGTTTAAGATACTTGTGTCAATAATCAAAATTGATTTCTCACATTGTTATACTCGCAACATCAGTAGCGAAACAGGACATTGTTAAAAATAAACGTTTTCTGTCTGATGTATCTTGGATACCTACGCATTTATGCTCTGCAATTCTTCCACAGTACGTTCATTTTGAAAGTTCTTTGGCTTTACAAAAGTAATTCTCTGTTAGAACTTGCGTACAAATGGAATTTTATTTCTAAGTGTAATTAACTAGTGATCAAATTAAGCTTGCACAATGAGAATTTTAATTGATAATGCGTAAGTTGTCTATAAGGGCAGTGAGATGATAACATAGCACTATGCTGACAAAGGTTTTGGAAATTGGAGAAATCAAAATCATTTCATGTTTGACAATTTTTGCTGGTGTCAAACTTCAAACACTGATGTTTTGGGGACATGTAAAAAGCAAACAAGGGTATTGAATAAAAACTAATTCTACATTAAGATGTAAATATTATTTGCCAATGATAAATTAAGTATTTTAACACAAGAACAATTGGTAAAAGGCATTGGCAATTTAAGAACTTCCTCATTGTATCATTAAAACTGTCAAATACACTTTCATCTTATTTCGACAAATGTTTATGGAGCATTGTTGAAAAAGTGATAAAAGTAATGTAATTTTTATTAAATATTATGATCACATTTGTCACCAAAATGAAAGCATGATTTTTCCAACAAGAAATGTAAAACGTTTCCTACATAATATACTTGCTTCTAAATGTTTATGATGTACATTTCCATCTGAAAGTAAGAAAACATAAGACAGATCGTTCAATATTTCACATCAAATGAAAAATTAGCGAGATGGAGATCATAACAGATTTATCCTGTCTTCCTCCATGACATGCGAGTTTCTGGAGAGAAGTCGCCGAGAAGGGACACGCGACGAGAAACTCGAGAAACGCGAGATGAAACGTGCAGAGGGGAGCGTGACGCTGACAGAGGCCCGTGCGTTGACAGGCGTCTGGGGAAGCAGTCACGAGGGAGCGGCTGCGAAGATCTCATTGCGAACTGGTGACAGGAGGGGATGAAAGGAAAAGTGTTGCCTGTGGAAAAAGATTGACAGTGAAAATGATGCGGAGTGAAAGAGTGATTGTGTTAAAGTACTGAAAATATTCCTGTTGCGGTGTTGCTAGGGTGTCAAACAGCGTCCAAGTACACGGAATGGAAGCCTGTTTCTTTGGCGACCTGGGTATGGCAGGAAGGTTCTTGCCTATGTGGTTGGGATGAGGCTCTTCATATCATTCACGAATCTTGTCAGAACGTGATACATAATCATTTACCTTCCTCCATTTTGAAAAACTTCTGGTACAGGGGAGTAAGTTACCTATCGATTTATCACCAAAATTATCCTCTAATTTGGCGCGGTCGGTAATCGTCTGCATTTTAATACTTAAAATAGTGTATATTATTGTAATTGGTATTGAAATTATGTTCTTTTGTAATTGATTGAAATATTTGTTATTGGTTGCACCTGTAATTCTTGCCTCATTTTGTAATTCATTATGTGATCTAATAGTACGCAGTCTTTTAGAAATGAAAATTCTTCGATCACTGACATTTTTAGATGTCTGAGATCATTTACTTTACATTATCATGTTTGCTATCCGTACAATAGTTTGGGAATGGCCATAACTTAATACAAATTTATGTTAATTCTAGTTTTACGTTTAAGAAATTGTTTTATAATATCAACTTTCTTAGGAAGTTATTTGTTTTCTTTCTAATAACGTTGTCTTTCTCGTATGTGATATCATCATATCTCTAATCTTCAAAGTGTAATACCTGTTTAGTATTCTGGAGGTCAATCATGATTTTTTTCTATAATTTAACTTTTGTATCTCAGATGATACTGAATGTGGATCCGGATCCGGAAAAATATCACACTATTTTTACATTGATCTTTATTGCTGGTGAGCTACTTCTTTCCACTCGTACTAATGCGGACAGCTAATGAACTAATCTGTCATAACTTATGTGTACCCCTATTTGTGAAATAAAGCGTGATAATTAGTCTCCCTTCCTTACTCGTTAGGTAGTTTTGATATTGTTATACTAGTTTGATATACTTATGATATTGTTTCAATGGATAATTTTGATGTCTTTGTACAGTTCAGTATATATATAGTCCAATGAAATAAATTAGGTATTGTATTTTTTTCATCCATGTTTGTACCAGTGAGTGCACCTTGTTGTAATCAATGAAAGCTAGATGTGTCTCTAAATTAAATTCTCTGTGTTTTTGTTTGCTAAAAACACCTTATTGCACTTTTTTAACTTTCTATTTGTATTGTTATGTAATTGCAATGGGAATCCAAACAGTCCTCGAGTAAATAAGCAAGTAAATAAGTGAGACTGGCGTAAATGAGCAACCAGAAATATATATTAACAATGCATCTCTGATATGAATCAGTTGAGCCATCCTTAAAATGTAAAATAGGGAAACAATAGCAAATTTAATATGATCATCAAAATGCATTAAAGCTCTAGTATTGCAATTTCAATTACATTTTCAGGACAAATTCAATAACAAGCAAATTCAATTTCTCTAACAAGTTTAGATTTTAAAAATATGTATCAGTTGATTTGAGAGCCAGATTTAATTGTACCGTATTCTTCAAATAATCCACCTTCTGATGCACACTATGCAACTAGAGCTCCATTGACACTTGTGCTTGACATGCGCGTAACCACATCACTGAGTCCAACAGAACAAGGAAATGTGTTATTCAGAGATTGGGAAGAATCCCATTCTGGGGTCCTGAGTAGGGAATCGAGATCAGGATAAGAATGGTAGTTCTGAAACTCTGCGCCGATATCCACCTAAAAATTTCTCCAAGAACTTCATTGAAAAGCAGCGAGCCACTTCTTTTGTGTCTAAATGCATCACGGTACCTCCTAGCCTAAGATTCTTCAATTGTAGTCTCGCTACTGTGCACTTTAAGGGATCAAAAATTGTCTGAAATACGTAGCAGTTTTCACTGTGTGGACTTGCCTAACCTTTTTTAAGCTATCATGGATTTTTTTTCCCACCTACATGTTGACGCCTGCGTTCATCTGAAGACGCTCGTGTTTATGTGAACATGTAAAACTGTACAGATGAAAAAGCCATATATCCTAAACGTGTGTACTCTTGCAAGGGTGATCCTTTAACACACTCGGTTTTGCAGAGTTCTGAACTCGAAGTTACTCCCTTCACTCTGGCTTCCCGCTCTACCGTCAGACACGCAAGCTCCACAGAATGCCATGAGCAGGCGGTCAGTCTATTGCGCGTCGCCTCCTCCTTCTAATTCCGCGTCCCCTTGCTGCTGCTCAGGCAATAAAACGCTTAGCCAACGGCGGCCTACTCGCGCCCTAGGCCCTGCAGCCCTCAACAACAGGGGCGTTTACCCAACACTCTGCTTGGCACGACTCCCCTGCGATCTTCGCGTGACCCGACCAGTTTCAAATCTTTCTCCGGGCAGTCTTATAAAAATCCGGGTGAACCGTAGTGGCCAGCGATAACTTGCCTTGTCTGGAGATTGACGTTCGAAACACGTTCACTTTATGTTGAAGATGATGTTCAAAAACGTTGTCTTCTTCTGCCATTCATTATATCTTCATTCATTATCAACATTCATAACGTCACTTTTCCCACTTCATTAATGGATTTTGTTTTCGATCATGCATCTTTATTCTCTTTTGGTTCATGTACTAATATGATTGGTTCATAAAGAATGTTGAGTTTGACCGTTTGGGTTAGGAGACCGAGTGAACTTTATAACTTAAAAATAATATAGAACGAAAAGAAAGTACATTTTGAAATTATTTTTAAATGCTGTTCATAATTTATTTTCATGCATTTATATTAGAAATATTGGGGAATTGAATAAAGGGAATTAAGCAAGTAATTCAAAGAAAGGAAATATCTCTGCATAATCGAAGAATGAATCTTAGAACTTATTATCTTTTAATTGCGCAATGAAGTAAACGTAGCAAATATGCTAGCTGCTACTTTACTAGGATTTCAAAGTTCTTAATTTTTTTATGTATAAATTAACAATATTTTGAATGCCAATGATAAAGGGACTCCAATTGTACCTATCGCATACGCGGTGACGGCTGGGGCCGATGTTCTACTCTTGAACACCTTGAGGATATTTGGGGAATAAACAATTCCTTGGTAGGTTTTTTCGGGATCCCGAAGACTCACTTTTCACCATTCTTCCTTTATCATTCTCACTTTCGTTATCATGTACTCAACACATCATCATTCATAGCCTGCAATGTCCCTTAAGGTCGAATGGTCCTTAAACCACAATAAATAAAATCAATAATAAATCTTCAATTTTCAAATATGTTCATAGTTTACTTACAATACTGCAGTATACGAATCGTTTATTTATACAATTATTCCTACGTACCAAATAGCTACAACTTTAATCCGTAATTTTTCTTTCGTTTACTAATCACAATTACCAGATTCCTTCCTCTCATATTACTCACAAATCCCTTACGTACGCCTAGGTCCAGTACCCCCATTCATTGTCCCTAGGCTCCACCAGCAACAAAGCCATTTGGTCATCGTTGCCCCTCCCTTCTGCGTCCACAGGGCGGATGGAACGACGGATAGCCTCTACGCCCAGCCGCCCTCTTCCTCTCCGCCGACCTCAAGCTCGTTCCCTCCCTCCCTCCCTCCCTCCCGCCCGCGGTGGCGGCGCCGCGCCGCCCCGCACGCCCCAATAACAGTAATTGTAATTTACCAGCGCTCGCCCTCCCCGCGACGCACGCGCCTTCACGCCCCCGGGCGGGCGCGCCCCTCGCCCTCGCCCTCGCCCACGCGCCCCGCGCCCATCGCAGCGGGCACACATGTCGCCCCGCCGCCACGCTCGATGCCCATTGTCTAGTACCAGCAGTACTAGACATTCGGTACTGCTTACCGGTTCCTTTGCCCAGAACCAATGATTCAGTAACGTGTCGCCGGTACCCCTGCGGCCGGTACCCCTGCGGCCGGTACCCCTGCGGCCGGTACCCCAGCGGCCGGTACCCCTGTGGCTGGTATCCCTGTGGCTGGTATCCCTGTGGCTGGTATCCCTGCGACCGGTACCCCTGTGGCTGGTACCCCTCTGGTTGGTACCCCTATGGTTGGTATCCCTATGGTTGGTACCCCTGTAGCCAATACCCCTGCCCTGCGGCCGGTACTCCTGTAGCTAATACCCCTGTGGCCGGTACACCTGCGGCCGGTTTCCTTTGGTCGATACCCTCTGTCCGGTACCCTCTGGCCGGTACCCTCTGGCCGGTACCCTCTGCCCGGAATTCTGCAGCCGGTAACCTGAGGCTGATATGTGTCAATTATCAATACGTACTCGCTATTCAATACATTACTCCAAACAATTTTTTTCCATTATCTGTTCACTTTAAGTGTATTCTTCTTGTAAGCTTTCACTTTCACGTCTAAGCTATCTTCGCTTGATGTATTTACAGCATCGAGGATCAAAGAACCATTAAAACACCACAATCTCATTTGGGAAACTTTGGTATACGCCAGCCTGCGACTCCGTCGCGTCGATATAATGGCAGATTAGCTCCGAGGAAAAAATTCAAAAGCTGAAACGTCAGGCTAGCTCATATGGAAACATCGGTCTCACAGGCACCAAATGAAATTGGTTTATGCAATAACGACCGAAACGAGTGAGCGAGAACCTTGACGGTCATAGTAGCTTCCTCACTGACCCTATTCTATTACTCGGCAGAGTTTTGTTTAGTTCTGTTGAAGCGGCCGGCATATAAGGGGCGTTTTTGGATATCGTGGGGGTCTGTGCCACCGGCAGTTTCTCATGGTCTGAGCCATGACAGCCAAAGGAAGGATTCTGACCGAAGGAGTCTACCAAGCTCATTAAGTTGCACTCCGCTGTCCGAGGCAAACAACGTTGATATATGAGGCAGCTTAGGCCTGAGGAAGGTCACAGCGGTGAATCCGACCGATCATGTCGGGGCGCCGCGCCGCCCGGGCTGCTGGAAGCATTGGAATCTCTCTGCCCTCGCTTGCCTACAACTCTTGTGCTCGTATCCTGCACCCCACCGCCGACTGCACATAGCCTCCATTACGATCCTGCCCGCTCACTGCAATCGCATCCGTCGCCCTACATGTCCTCACACGCCCCTCGCCGCCGTGCGCGGCGGCGTATCCCGCACTATCGACAGCGCGGGGCGGCGCAGAGGGTCCATATTCTTAATTAAACTTGGCCCGGCCGCCCGCCCGCCCGCCCGCACGCTCGCACGCACGCTGGCGCGCGCGACAACCACGCGCCGAGGGGGGGTGAGCACGCGTGCAGCCGCGGCCTCCGAATAATTCGCGCGCACTCCTCTTTCGCCCTCCGTCCCCGCCCCCTCGCCGTCACGGGGCGCACGGTGGGGCGTTGCAGGAAACTTCGCGGCCGAAGGACTTTCATTCAGTTGCGATTGATTGAAAGCGCAGGCTTCCGCAGCTGGAGTCAGTACTTACTTGACTATCTGGGAGACGTCGCGTCCAAGGCACAGGTGCAAACGTTTTGCTCGCCATTCTGCGACATTCATCAGGGCATAGCATTACAGGTGACATTTCGGCCGCCATTCTATGACCTTGTGCGTAATACTATGCCCTGATGAAGGTCGCAGAATGGCGAGCAAAACGTTTGCACCTGTGCCTTGGACATACCATCTTCCGGATAGCGAATAAGTTGCGATTGGTTCCTCGCAGAATTTTCTGTGGCTGCTTCTCTTCATGAAGTTTGCTGTAATAAGTTGAATGGAGTTTTAACTGTATCTGTATCTTCATTCATCGTATTGAGCTGTATAGTAGGAAATTATTAGAACTTGTGTAGTTTACATAATTGCTAAATAATATTTTAACTTATTGTTAAACTTTCCTGAAGATTATTGTACTTATTCAACGTAAGAATAAACAGTATCTGCTGTGTGTCGTGTGGGAGAGGGTGGAATGTGAGTAACGGTAACTTATAACTTCAACGAATGACATTCCTTGAAATTCTGTAAAACTCCTAAAAATTGTGTTAATATGAAAATATAGAAATACAATCTTAAGCGAATGTGTCAAAGGACCATGTTAGTGAAGATTCACATTGGAGAAAAAATAGGAATGTGGAATGGAGTTGTAAGAGTTGGAGTGGAGTTGTATATTTTCATTTTGTTAACGACTTCCACATAATTAAAACAAAAATGGAATGACGAGGAAATACGTTACCACACATTTCACTTTTATGTTTGTGGAATTACAAAGGTGTGAAAAGTTAAAAAGAATATAAAGTCGCATATGTGTGATATTGCGTTATGACAAAACGAGACCCATATCAACTATGAACATTGAATTAAAAAAATATCCATGGCCACCTCGCGCTTTATAACTGAAACTTCAAAGATATATGATTAGGAAATACGAAAGAAATATGACATTTGTTGGGTAAAATAATATACTATTTTGTAGGATAAAACACTGTTAACATGATTACTTTCATGACACTCCCTTACGTCCTCAGTTAATGTTTTCAGCATTAATGACGTAATAGAAATATTGTATCTTATTTATACATAATTTACATTGCATAACTTAAAACTGATAGATACTTTAATTTTGAATGCATCTGCTATTCTAGATTATTTCTGATAGTAGAGATTTTTTGGTCTAATGAGCACAGACAGTATCTTTGTTCTAATGGAACTACGGTTTTCCACTTTTCACAATTGTACATATACATATTACGTCATATTACGTCAAATTCTAAAGACTCGAAAATTTTTTCCTCTCAGACATAGTTTAGTCGGAAAATAAGTATTTCTTTATGCTCGCTCCATTGATTCAAAGTTTTGATTCCTCTACCGCGAAAAAATAAGTTTTACTTGAAAAGATTTTTAATGGAAGTAAACATTTTGCAGACCTGAACATAATGAAAATATTCAATAATAGTCAAGCGAAATCCATTAATGAAAAACAAAATGTAGTACTTTCTTGCATTTCTTTAATTTACCGTTAACTCTTAGTGCCGTCGATGACTTCTAATTCAGGTGTCTCGTATGTTGCTTTCTTCCTTGTACCACAATATCAAAGCAATATCAGCAATGCTTTGTGGTATGCAATGGCTCCCAAGACCCCTCCACGACTCCCTCCGAAAATGTCCACTTAGGATCATTGTCCACGCCTCACTAGTTCACATGGCTTGTTCACCTGTCGACTCGTAGGCGATGCAACGCTGCGACGTTCATCAGTTTCTTGAGATATTTAAATTATCTTAACCACTCAGTTCAATCAAATATCTGTACTTCTCCCAACGCTCTGTTCCAAATCTTCATGGGATTATTCTGATCTTGTGAGTCCATCCCTTCGCATGTGTTCATTTTTCCCGAGCGCGTCAATGATTGCGGTCATTTATCTCGTAAATGCAGGGCATTATATATCTCTGAATGTGGCCTTGTTCCGCCAGCCCTGAAACGCAAGATTCGTTGCCGACCTAGACGTCGGGTTGAAAGGTTTTCCCCTTTCAGATATATTCGCCGTAAGACATTGCTTCGTGTCGAGGAACGATCGACTTCCCTGCCTGGAGGAGAATTCTAGCGGCCGGCTGCTCTGATCGATAGTTTTTGGTGGTTTCTCCGATCAACACCAGGCGAATGCAGCAGCAGCACCCTAACAAATGGGCCACGGGCCGCGCGCGATTTTTCCTTCCTCTTCCTTGTCCTATCCTCACCCTTTACACACACACTTACACTAACATGCACTACACTACCACACATGCCGGGAGACCGACCGACCTTGTCTCGGTTGGGGCGGTGGCCCGCTGGTGAGAGATATCTGGTTGGGGAAATCCCGCTAGTCGACTATAGGTCGGCGCCGATCTCGCCACCTAGCGTGGGAAGATCACCACCACCACCACCTCCCCCCCCGATGAAAACATGCACTAAACTTACGGGAATAATACTCTCGCTCATTGATGCACCCGGAATAACTAACGATCAATCGATTAATCTAAGCTTCCGACATGCGCATGCAGTGCTTATATAGTGTGGCCTAGGAGTATGTAGAAGAGAGGAAGTGTCAACGTTGTAAAAGAAAATTACGCGTGCAGTCCACGGTTCTTTTCATAGGGTCCAGCTCCAGCATTCTACCGAGGTAACTCAGGACATCAATAATTGATGCCATGGAAGTACCTGTGACCGGGAAGGCCTAGGTTTCGATAGCTAGGAAGAATTTCAGCCGCTGTCTGGAGGAGAATCCTAGTGGTCGGTTGGTCTCACCCGTAGTTTCCCGTGCTTTCTACAATCAACACCAGGTAAATGATATAGCAGTAAGTACCACAACAAATGGCTACGAATCGCGTACAATCTTTCCTTCCTCTTCCTGTCTTATTCTCAACCCTTACACACACACACACACACACACACACACACACACACACACACACACACTCTTACACTACACTACCACGCACGTCGGCAAACCAGTCGGGAGTTTAGTACCCGGCTGGGGCGGTGCCCCGCAGTTGGGAAATACCTGTTGGGGAAACTACTTCTATCTCTGCAACAAGATTACCCTTACGGGACTAGTGCCCAGTTAATGTGCCCAGAATCACTATTCAATTAATACATTAATCAACCCAGCAGACCTCTGGTATTCATCGCAGAAACCACGAAACTCTGCGGATAAGAATAGGCTTAAAATATAACAATGGGCGGTAATCAGCTACAATTTTCCTCCAAACAGTGTTTGCAATCGACCTAGCTAAGAAGCTACTATCGAGACTCACACAAGTACCTCCCTATCAGCAACGCTGAACAGGCTACGGTGCTGAACTTGTAGGCTTCCGCGGCCGGAGTCATGTGAATGATCTTGGTTGTCCGGGTGACGCCGCGTCGAATGCTGTATTGCCAACATTTCGGCCATCTAGTCGTGGCCTTCCTCAGGGCTGGTCTGCCTCAGGGCAGTTACCCGGAGAGCCAAGATCATTCACAGGCAACGATGCTACCATATCGTGCTCGTGGACGGATCGTCGGCTGGGCCCACTGCGCAATAGCTGGAGTGTCTGCGGGCGCGGGTGATGTGTTGGCCAGTGGGGATTAATCGTCGCAATGGGACGGGCGGGCGCGTGCCTCGCTGATCGCTGGCCCTCTCCACCCGCTGCGGAGGGGGGCAACGCGAGGGACCAGGCGATGTGCCCCTGGGCCTGGGCCCTTCAGGCTGACGGACCGAAGAAGCACTGCGGCAATCAAAGTGCACTGTTAAGTCTTCGCTATTTTAACCCATCGTAAATAAAGGAGTGAGCGCAGCACTCGCTTGCAAATTTCGCTACCCAATAGTTGGCCTTCATGTGTCGTAGTAGAGGTGTTATTTAACTCTAGGATTCATGGATCTGGGAAACTGCATTAATACTCTCAGTCACTGCGCAATACGCTTTCGAAAATATTGATAAATATATTAATTTCCATTCTTAACTTAATTTCTTAATAATTTTAATAAATCAACTCATAATGTTAAATTATACTTATTTATTGAAATAACTATTAATATGGCCTTAAAAGCTCTATAAATGCTTTGATGTAATAAAATAAAATTTCTGTTCCCACATATATACCTTATTAACTCTTTCCTTTGTCATCAACTGAAATAAAAGTAGAAAGATAAAGTAAAGATTACATGGCGGGGGGGAAGCTCTTAGTAATGCAGCTTTGCAGAGTAAAAAGCAAAATAGAAAAACCTTTAAGGCCTCAGAAGCCCTGCAGATATGCAACTTGGGGTTAAAGGAGGGTTAAAAATGAAAGGTGTTCGATTTTACGACTGATTGCAAACATTCAGTGCGTGATACTGTCTTATGTGTCAGTCTGGGGAAGAAGTTCAGCAACCCGCTCATCCTCAACACACAGTGAAAGTGTTTCTAGAAACAATTTTTAAAACAAATAGTTTAGTACTGTGTTTTTGAGCATTAATTTTACCTCTTACTGTAATTTGGAATTTGAGAATATAAAACGCTCGGAAACCTAAATTAGTCGGTTGCTGATAGAAGCAACTCAAGATGAGGTGCATGCTAGACCAGAGATCGTTTGCAAGGCATTTTCAATGATAACGGTTTTTTTCTTTACTTTACACCCCAAAAGGAAAATAATAGATTGCTTCCCAAGGACGAGATTCCTGTCAACCTGTGTAATTTTGAAAATATGTCTAGTTCATACTACATAGATAATGATATTACATTAACATGAGTGCTTCCCTTTTTCGTCGCTTTTTTTCTATCAAACATTTATAATAAAAATCTACTTAGCCTGAATACAAAAATATAAAAATAAGAACAATAGGAAAGAAACAAACAGGTAATAACAATGATGTAACGTAATATCTACTTAATCAAATGTTGAAAACATAAATGGTAATTTTATTCTTTAACAGGCATTTAAGGACGGTGAGGGCTGGGTTCAACTTCGACTTGCGGTGTGACGCGTGAAGATTCGTTATAAGCGAAGGTTCGGAGAAATAGTTATTGAGGTCTTCAGAGCGATAAACAAATAAAAATTGCCGTTAAAATTTGTTAACCGAGACGATTGCTAAGATTTTTAACCAACAACATCCTTCGTTTTTGTCGCGTGTTTTCAATATTTTTCCGTAACACCACCTCCTTAAAAAAATACAATCATAAAAATAAGAAATGTCTAAAGTTGGTACTCACCTATATCTTTAGCTACAATGCATTTGTTTATTGTTTTTAACGGACGAAGGACTGTTAAGTTTTTAACGGATGCCTGCCGTTAAGAGGGGTACCCCTATTTGCTTGCATTAATTTTAGCAGGTGGGTACCCCTGTTTGGTTGCATATAACTGTACAAATTTTCGCTGCAAGCTGGCTGGGGTTACTGAGAAACGCTCACCATTGGAGGCATCGAAACAATGAAAAAAATGTTCACTGGCTTCCAAAATCCGTGTAGTGTTCATTAAAATCTAGAACCCTTCTCATACCGTCACAAACGTGTTCAATGCAGTCTAACAGTAAATAAAGAAATCAAAACAGCGCGTGTGTAAGTCGGTACAGTCTGTGCCAACAAATCAGGCCAGTTGCGAGTGTCTGTCGGGTCTGTGAGAATTGTCCTCGCTATGAGAATTGTCCAAGTCCGCATTCATCATCTTCGACAACATTATTAGCTACGTATTTATTGTAGGGTACCTTTCATTCTGTAAGCTGGTGTTGGTAAGCAATCTCCTCATGCAGGATCTTTCCAACTGCATCATGGCGTTGTTTATATTCAGTTCCCGAGAAATGTGTGCATCCAGATGTACTATGGTGGATGTTTTCCTGTGTCTGGCATCCATACCTATATCTGTCATGTTGTACCCCAGGATATTCTACTATTGTTTTCAGATAACTTCCGGTGGGTATGACGTGATCTTGTATTGCTAGCATAGTGTCTCCCGTCTCTGGGAACATCTGACCTGCCATTAGCCAGTAGTTCGACGCTTTCATGTCGATGTGAACTTCACTAATTGCATACATATGCTTTCCATGCAGAGGTTTGCACATCCACGTTTCCAGTTTTTGCTGTTCTGTATAATTATTTCCGTTGTATTCTTGATGACTTAACTTCAACGGTGTAGATCCATCTGCTAAACACACGGCACGATGTAGTCGAGATGTTTCTGCTTCCTCGGGAAAATATTTTCGTAGAGATTTTATATGTTGGAACTGTTAGTTGCCTATGTCCAAAACACCTCGACCACCTAAATGTCGTTGCAACGTTATTCTTTCGACTGCTGATTTCGGATAATGATTGCGATCTTTAGTCATCAATGTGCGCAGTTTTCTTTCGAGGCTTTCGATTTCCGTAATATTTCATTTTATAATCCCAGAAGAGTACCCGAGGACAGGGACAGCATATGTGTTGATTGCTTTGATCATATTCCTGCTATTGAGTGATGTCTTCAGAACTTGTCTGATTCTTCCTGCAAACTCTATTGACAGTTCATTTTTAATCGTTGTATGATCTACACGTCTAGCTTGTTTGACATCTAAGTACTTATAGTTCTCATCTGCAAGCATTGATCTTATAAGCTGTCCATTTTGTAGCTTGAATCCATGATCTTAAATTTTACCTCTATTTTAATTGTCCGACATTTGTCCTTTCCAAATTCCGTACATTGCATCCCTTGAGAACGTTTCAACAATTCGCAGGTGTTCTCGTTGAATGTTTGTTGCAGCATTTAGCTTCAAGTCATCCGTGTACAAAATATGATTTAATCGATATGCTTCTTGAGTCCCGGTCTTTTTCTAACAGCTTTATTTTCTATCTGTTCAATCCACTAATTTTACAGAGATTTGCATTACTTAATCCTAGAACTGGGTTAGGGCATAGGCAGGCGGGGAGTTCATTTAGTCGAAGCTCCCACTCACTTTGTTACGTTTTCGTAATTGAGTGTTTGAATATTTTTAACTTCATTTTGAATTTGTAACATTCTGTTGTTGAATGTTGTGTCGGTACGTTTAATTTTTTTAATCAATTTGCATTCTTATAGAAACGTTTATGGCGGGCGTAATTTATCCTTGTGGAACCTTGAAATAATTTTAATGTCTTTTGCTGAACGTCCTAGATTAAAGTATTTAACACATTCTGCTTTTGGTTGTGCCTCAAAAACTTTTACTCATAGTTTACTAATGCAAGTATTCAAGTTTTATATTTTAAATTCGTTTCTAATTTGTCTACTTGGCACGTACCATGGTGCTTTAATTATACGTCTTAAATTTTTTTTTGAACTACTTGAATTTTCTCTAACATATTTTGCGGCTCCACCCCAGACTGGGCAGGCGTAAGTAAGCGATGGCCTGGTAATGGATTTGAATATTGTTATCCCATTTTCTATGCTTAGTCTTGAGTGGTTATAGTGGATATAGTTTTGCAATTTATATAAGTGGATATAGTTTTGCAATTTTCACGTATGTTTTATTGGCTATTTCTTTCATATGATAGTTCCACGTTATTTTTTGGTTTAGAAGTACTCCTAAATATCTCACTGGTTAATCTTTCTTTATCCATTTTAAATTTACATTTTTAATTATTAGTGGGTTGGGCATCTTAGGTCGTCGTAGCTTAAATATCTGGGGTTGTGTTTTAGTAGGGTTTATTTTTATTTGCTATTTTGAACACCAATTTATAAATGAATCTAATGATGTTTGTAGAATTGACCTAGTTTGTACCTTGATCTACGTCTTCGTCGTGAATAGCACTGTGTCATCAGCGAATCATACTATTTCTGTTCTTGCCATCTGATGGTAGTCTGCAATGTAAGCATGCTTGGAGTTTGCTGTTATCGTGCGATCCATTTGAATTTGTTGGTCGTACAATCTTGTATAAATTCCAACAGATGTCACCGGTTTTGATGAGTGTTCGTACCACTTGAGGCTTGTGTTTGGAACTTCAAAGACCTGCTACAGATCTGCCAGTGGAGGTAACAACACACCCTGTCGTGTACTTTCAAGTACCGGTTATTATTATTATTATTATTATTATTATTATTATTATTATCATCATCTTGTGATTCTCAGCTGCTTGTGCTGGGTTCAATTTGCCCAATCCTGCCACGAATAGGAAAGAGCTCAGTCACTGAGGAGAGAGATTTCACTCTGACCCTCAAGACCAATATGGGAGCCTCATTTGTGTTAGTTCAAGAACTTGCGAACTATATGACATGTCTGCAGAATCACTGCTTTCTGTCCGTAATTTAGGATTCGTTGAGGTAATCCCATTAGTTTTAGATTTTTCCTGAAATTTTTTGAGACTACACCTTCAGCCGAAATAACAAGTGGTGAGTGTTGTTGTTGTTATTATTATTATTATTATTATTATTATTATTATTATTATTATTATTGTTGTAAAGTATCTACAAAATCAAAATATCCGTTTCTAATTTTGAAGGCCTTTGAGTTCAGCCTCTTAACCGTTTATGCGCTAGTGTGGACCTCAGACGGACAGATACACGAGCAGACAGACAGACTCGTTATGCCTTAGATCAATTTTTCGGTACCAAGGACCCTCATTCTGACTACACAACGTGTTAAAATAATTTACGAACGACAAGTATCTACTTTTAACTTATTTGAGACCTGTTAACAGAGTTTTTCTGCCAAAATATCATCTTTTTATCTTCAACATTACAGTACTTTATCTAATTCCAGTGGCGACTCTGCCGTAAGGTCACATGGTCACGTGCTCTCCCACTTGTAAAGGTGGACTGAAATATTAGTAGTGGATTGAAATGCGGGTCATCTTATCGAGTAATAATTCTAGAGAATTTACGTTAAGGTTTTCACGGGCAATATCGATTCTATTTCACAGCGCTGATAACGAGGTAGTTATAACGAGGTAGTTGTGGCAACAGGGCGCAGTCCGCAAGCTTCGTGTGACCAGCTCCCTCCCGTTCAGCAAAGCTTTTCCTCGTAGTGCGAGGAAAAAAGGGAGGGGGTAATGCTCCCTTAAGGCCCTACACGGTCACAAGTTTTTTGTGACTGCCACTGCGAGCGCCACTTTACAGAAGTACAAACAACGCTCGTAGTGTCTGAGAAATGAAATGCTGATTAGCTCAGGGCCCGCGTAATCTTCATAATATCAGCAGTTATGAATTCTGTGCGAGTTATTTTTTCTTGAGCGTGTCCGTTTGTTGTTTTAATTGAATTGTTATCTCTTTTCATTCAGCCGAGTTAATACGTGAGAAACCAGTGAGGAATTTCAAGTGTTTTTCAGTTTATAGCCCTTAAACTTCAAAATAAATTTTTTATTAGTTATTTTCTAGCTTTTTTTCGTGCCCTACCTGGCCTGAAGTTTAGGAGCCGCCACTGTCTAATTCTACGTATTTAGTATGCGAGAAAGTAAAAATAGCTTTAAAGTTTCTTCTACTAATGACATAACTAGTAGAAGAATAATGATATAATTAGTAGAAGATATAACTACGGAAATCTACTTCCATTTATAATTCAATCGTAATATTGCTTCTGACCTTTACCTCCCTGAGTGCTACATACGTATTAGCTAATAATATGCCATAAATTACTTGAGTTGTTATTGACGAAGTGAAACTAAAATGTTCATAGCCTCAACTATTATTTTCTAATTATTTCATGAGTTCATGTTTTTCTTAGACCCTAATCTAGAATGTGTCTTATAATAAATACGAATGTACTAACTATAGTTAATCGATAAATAGAATTGTTTGTTATAGATTTCAATAGGAAGTATTTGACGTAATAGTAATTGTTCGAAGAAATGTCCTGAGTCTGGATTTACCTCTATTCTAGGCACTCAATGCTTGATACACTATAACATGCAATCAGTGAGAAACTTTGCTATTCGTATTGCAGAGAACGTGAATCACATCAAACCCGCTAAGCCTATTGACATTTGTTGTATTTCCGTCAACTATAATCAATATTCTATCACGTACGTAACTTACAGACCACGTACTTCTTAAAATCTCTTACAAACAACGCACTACTCACAATCCAGAACGAATCTTCAAAGAATGAAGATATTTTGTGCAAGGCGACTGTTGGAATTACTGGAAGTGAAGAAGTAGTTTTAAAATATTGCTGAACGCATTTCACTTACGAACATCTCGGAGTAGAATCAACATCAGCGTGCTCTGTGATAGAAATTGAACAAAATGGTCACGCAACTAGCATGAAAGCTGGACTCGGTTTAATTTGGAGTTTTAAAATGTCCATTACGTGTTTTATATTATTAGTAACTGTGGTTGCTGCATTTAATGCAGCATGTATTTTTACAACAGGTTATGGTGTTCATGGATCTGAAGTAAGTCGTGATCAAAATAAATGCATTAATTCAAGTGCTGAAAATACTGTGGTTGTATTATATACAATCAGCGAGGAGAAAACTGGAAAAGACGATCTTTTCATTGTTACGGAGGATAGAAATGCGTTGTCCATGCAATGGATTCCATCTGATTCTCCCAGCTTTTTGAAGACTCTGCACATGAACACTAGGTCTCCTTTCATCATCAGCAAAGAGGGTGAAAATTACAATTCACGTCATTATTTGCTTTTAACAACAATGTCACAGTGTGAAGAAATGAACCTAATTTTCTTATCGATCATGTCACTTGCATTGGCAGAAAATTCAAACATTATTATTAGATTACCCAACCTGAAATATCTCACTTGTTTCGAAGATTGGTGTTCATTTCACAAGAGATGTGTTAACAAAACATGTCTATTGGAAGAATATTGTGAAAATTACGAGAACAGCTCTAAGGTAATTAGAGGAAAAATTCAAACTCTGAAAACACAATTGTTACAGGGCACACCGTGCCTTAACATTGTAGAAAATACAGAAAGCAGAATCACATGCTGGTAGACAAAGTGTGTTCACCGAATCCGCTTTCAAATATGTTGACGTTGACACAATTTTTCATAAGGCGCAAAAAATTTATAAATCTAACATGGCTAAAAATTACAAAATAACTACAGGTTCGGATACAGATCTAATTGAGTGGTTTCAGAAATATACAGGATGGGAAATAGAGATCGTTCAGAGAGACTTTTACGAAAGTGCTAATGTTATACTTCCTGAAATTGCAAATGGATCGGTACTCACCAGGTTTCAGGTATACATGATGACTGCTGAAAGATATAAGATGGTGGATTTCACTGTTCCACTGGCTCAAAATACTTTGTGTGTAGTGTTGCGAACGGCCGCTCAAATGCCGTTCGCTGTTGTACTGAGACTCCCCTACAAACTATCGACGTGGTTGTGTGGTGCGATCGTATTACTATTCTCTGTATTCATCTGGCAATATCTTTGCCATTTATCCAGCGTTCCACATCAAGAAAGATTTTTGTGGATGTCATACATACAATGTAGCGGTCTAGAAAAAGCTCTCATCGACATAATACAGGTGACGTAGATCGGACTAATATATAGATTGATTTAGAAACAAGATTATTGCTACTGAAAAGCTAAGTTACCCATTTATTCAACTATTCGTCCCAATGAACAATATTTTTCATAATTTAAAAATGACAATAGAAACGGAAGAATTATTACGATTTCGTAATCACATCTTTAGTAACTTAATTGCTGTAATTCTAACACAACATATGTGTTTGCAATAAATTTTTTATGGGAATATTAACCAACTTACTACTTAAGTGTTCTAAATGAGAGAAAATAACTATAGAAAAATCAACGATATTAATTTACTAAAACTATTTTTCCGGACTTAAGTCTGCTTGGGGCCATATTTCATTTTTATAAATGAATCTTGCATTGGGTTCACGAATACCGCCCCCCCTGCATTAAAGGATTCGCGATCTAAAGACACTGCTATCTTCAAATAAAATTTACATGTAAAATATAATTGAAAAATATTGAATATAGTATTTGTATTTTTAATTAAAATAAAAATTACTTTAATTACTTGCATATTGGAATAACTATTTTACAGCCCGTTATGGATTGAACCTATCATACAATCATGTTGTAACTAAGCTAATTTCGCTGGTGAGATAATCAAATTAATACATTTCAGGTGTGCTTAACTGGCGCATGCAACACTAAAGCTGGCACCTCGGCACAGCGCCTGTTCCTTGCAGTTCTCCTTCTGGGAATAATGGTGCTAGCCAACGCCTACACGGGACAACTTCTAGGATTCTTTGCTTCTCCACCTCATTATGACAACCCACGCACATTAGACGAAGCCGACAGGGTAGTGCGTTATCTGTACTCTGATATAGATTACCGTGAAGTGATGAAAAAGATGGATGCTACTGATGCACTTACAAGTTTCATTGGCAAATTTGTACATGACAAAGAACTTTTGACTCGTCTACATCACGTAGCTCACTCTGAACAAGATGCGTTTCTCATTTCGACAGATCGGTTTATGAAGTACGTGATGTATAAAAACATGAGCCTCGGAGGTAAACCTTTGCTGTACGAAGTTCCAGAATGTATCGCAACACCTGGAAATGTCGGATTTCCTGTGACTAAGAATATTCCAGAATATAATATTTTGAATCAGTTTTTAATGAGAGTTTTGGAAGGTGGTCTGTACACTCGTCGAGATATTATTGAACAAAGTCAGCTTACTGCCCAAGGCATCTTGATTCCACATACTTCAGAGGAACCTAACCCAGTTTCAATGACAATGGATCAGCTTTCACCCTCTTTTTCTGTATTGGCTGTAGGACTCGGGTCTTCGAGCATTGCGTTCTTGGTAGAATTACTAACTTGGCATTTGAGAATATTTCTGAAATGTTTTATCATGAAACATTATCGATTTTTTCATACGCGTAATGCCAATTAACACTTTCAAGTCAATATAAAATTAAGACATATGTAGTAGTTTCCATGCGTAAGTGCTAAAAGTAATATTTTAATGCAAATTTGTAAGATGTGATTACAGTATTATTTAGACACGAGTTTTTATTTGCCGTGTGAGTTATTCCGAATGAGTGAACACACAGTCGTGCACTGCACCTAGAGGTAAACAAATGCTTTGTGCGGAGAAACACTTTGTTACTTATCAGTCGTTTCTCGAGAGGTTCTTGTTTGATAATGTTCGAAAGTTTGAACAGTAACTGGCTAATGAATGACATATTTTTAGATTTATAAATGAAAATCTTATTTAAACGGGTTACAAATGACTAAATTAATAACTTTGTAATGACTTATATTCATAACTATTAAAGACTAGTACATTCGTCAATAGTTGAAATTTCTTACAATGCAATAAATAGCCAATTAGACACATAATGCAATATTACATTAAAATTTATTTTGTTTGTTCACACGTCTACAATTATTGTTTCATTCATTAGTTAGTGGCTGTCAAAATACTGTATTATGATATTGTTAAATATTATTATATTATATTATATTAGTAAATGTTTTCATATATTAAGTAGGCACCTGAAAGTCCAGAATGAAAATAATATTTTTTGAAATTTCAGTACGTGCTAATTATTATCGTGAATTTATATACTATTTCAATAGAGTAATGGATTTGGAAATGTAGAAATGTTGAGATGTTAACAAAATATGCTTAATAAATTATCCTGAAGCTGGATACAAATGCAATATTTTCTCCTGGTGAATTATTGCCTATATTCGTCCAATTACATATTTCAGTGAATGTCGAGTCCCTACCCTGGCTGAAATACATCTATTTGCCGAATCACTTGGATTAATTCTGAATGTTTAATGAATAAGAGTTTAATCCCATTTACCCTATTTTTCAGAGCACGACTTTTAAAGTTTGCACATATTGTCGAATCGGGAAATTAAAATAAATTGATGAAATTTGCAAAAATGTACCACGAAGTTAATAACTTCTCACCGTTACAAAACCGAAATAATATTGTCGAATAGTCATAATGCGAGGAGTAACAATCGTGCCCTGAGAAGTAGCAATAAGATTACTATCAACATTGTTGGCAGATGTTTTAAAGCGATTGGTTCTAAAGCATTACGTCCATTGGAGAAAACTAAAATTACACCAGCCAAAAAAGGAAGAAAGAGGGGAGAGAGAAAATGATTGTGAATGGTACTGTTTGGTAAAAAATAGTGTGTTTTGTTTAATATTTGACATTGTGCTGAAATTTAATTGCGCAATACGTGTAAAAAAAATACAACAGCATATACTTTCTCGCTTTATTTCTAAATTTGCAATTTTCAAAACTTCAGAGAGTTCAGCAAAATTACACCCACGCCATTTTTTCAGGAGTTTCTTGGTCGATTCGTAAAATAATAAACAAAAAAATTGATGTGGTTTTTGAGATTTTTTAATCAATTCCATAATTGCAACTGCAAATTACGCCAAACCTACTCGTTTTTCAAAAAATTAAACGTGGACCTTTTAATGAGCTTAATTTTTGAACAGTTTTTGTTGAAAGGAAAAATCTGTATCTTCAATTTCGTAATTGTTTAATGTTAAACGTTTGCAATTTTCGCAAATATAGAGTACGTCGGAAATGAGAATAGCTCCACTCTTTTTAACGTCCTTTCATACATAAGAGGAATAAATTTAAAGAAAACATGTGGAACTGTTTTTGAGAAAAAATGGTTAACAAATATTTAAAAAATGCTTATTTTCCGCAAAATTACCTGAAAACTACTCATAGATTTGATAAATTGTACATGACCTCACTTCATGGTCTTTCTTTAAAGAACAGAATTCATTGAAGAAAAAAGTTCTATTTTCAATATTAGAGTTGTAGCAAGATGTATTAAAAAATTGCACTTTTGCAATTTTTAAAAACAACTAGGATATCAACGTACATGAGACCTGAATCACTCTCTTAAGCGTCATTACGCTATCCGAGGACAAAGTTTAATAAAAAAATTAGGTGTCATTTTGGAGAAAAATTTGAAAATGTTTTTGAGGCTTAATATTCCTTCAAAAATCAAAATATCCATTTGAAACGCCCAAAGCCTTAAGTTCGTTCAGGTCGGATATGGAATATCTATTTTGGAAAAAATAGACTGAATGGTTTAGACGCTAGCGTTGATCACAGACATACGGGCACAGACGTTTTGCTGTCAATCGATTTTTGCTCTCAAGAACCCACAAAACGCAATCTGGCTACATCATGTGTTAGAGGTTTTATTTCTATATCTGGTAGCTGGATTCCACGTTTTCGTTACCAGTGCCCGACAATAAGAGTTTTTCTGCCGAAAATTTGCAGTATTTCAACGCGCAATTATAATACTTTCTCTTCTTACATTCGGAAGGGCAAGAAAGTTCAAGAAATAATAATTTTCTGAAAAATGATTTCCTGAAATACTTCGGACGAAAAAGAACAATGAGGTATTCAATTGTCATATTATCTAAAACAACTAATATATGTCAATACATTGTGATATTTCTTATCGTATATCTGAAGAATTATGTTAAATGCAAATATTAGTTAGTCTGATGCAATATTCTAAAAGAAAATTCTACTCGTTTTATTTACTTTCCCAATATCACATGATCGATCTCGATCAATTTCAAAATTAAAGTGATATTACAGCTTACCTCCAAAGTATGCAAAATCGAAGGTCATTCTCAAAAGTCCATTATGGTGTGACATTTACTGAAATGCAGTGAAAGGCGAGGAAATTGGAAGTGTAATGTGAATTCCGTTTGAATATCAGAACAAGAAACATAAGTTGTAAATTCATACTAATAAACCTACCCAGACTCTCAAAACTTGATGCAGTGATGGGAAATCAATGTCTTAACACTCTGTAGAAAAGGTGTCTATAAACATCACATGACGTTCTACTCTTGTCATTGAATCGAACTATGAGCAATTGCGTTCAACCACAGCACGTTAAGTATCAGCTCAGTCACGAACAGAGCCTCGCAGACAACACGAGTTGTGAAGGAACTTTCAACAGAAGCGAATTTGTGTAAACGATTTGTGTGTGTGTAAATTTAAATAAAACATACAGTATTATTTAAGTGATCACTTCAAAAATCTTGGAAAATATTTTAACCTTCCATATTTGAAGAAGTTACGACTTGAGATGAACTATTAAGAAATTTGAAGATGTTTACATATTTTTATTTGTTAATATCTATTGGCGCTTCTTGCTATTTAGCAGGTGTTATTGCTAATGAACATTTTGGAAATGAATATGGTTGTAGAGTTATACCCAACATTTCGATGTGCATAGAATTATACCAAATAGCACTTACACAAGATCAGCTAACTTGTAGAAACATCAAGAAAAATGAAACTCACCTGTTTGACGATAAGACTTATTTAAAATGGCTGTCGATAGCCCCACAGGGCTTTTTGTGGACACTGCATGTAAACGCTGCTTATTCTGTTGTTGTCACCAATGGGACCACAGATCATTTCGCTTCGCGTCCAACTTTCCTCATTCGAATCTTACCCAAATGCAACGAACGCCTAGTCTTAATTGATTCACCAATCGTACTTTCAGTCATATCGAAAAATCTAAAAAAAATTGAAGAAAAAAGGAGTGCGCAGGACAAAATAAAGAATATTGAAAGAATGTACTGTATTGAGGAAAATGAGTGTTCAAGGATTACAAATATTTCTTCAATCATAAAAAGACACTTCAAAGCTCACGAAAAATATTTATTACTTAATCTTATATGTCCGGGTATTAAAGAAAGAACGCAGAAGCTGAATGCAATTACGCAACGCATTTTACTCCCAAAACAGTGTTTAAAATATTTTGAAATACCTTTGATATTTAATTGGTCACCAAAAAAGGAAAGTTCAAAACAAGCCAAACGTTTTGTAATATCTTCAGGTATAGATTCAGAATTAATTAGTTGGTTTAAGAAATTTACAGGATGGGAAATAAAAACAGTTGAAAGACCCTTTCTTTCGGATGCTAATGTTATATTAACAGAGATTGCAAATGGATCTGTGAACACCCGATTTCATTTATATGTCATGACTGCGGGAAGATACGAGACTGTAGACTTCACAGTTCCTCTTTCACAAAATCCCTTGTGTGTTTTGTTACGAACGGCTCCCAACATGCCTTTTACTGTTGTACTAAGGCTTCCTTACCAGCCATTCACCTGGCTCTGCATCGGTATCACATTTCTTTTCTGTTCATTCATTTGGTATATTCTTCACTGCGTTCAAGGTGATCGTGTAAGACGCCGAAGACATCCTGGTCTATGGAGAGCTGTGTTTGATGTGACTCAGGTAATAGTGAAAAAATATTTTATTTAAAAGAGAGGTCATTATTTCAAAATGAAAGTAACATTGATTCTCGTTTTTCTAAAGAATAGATATACAATCATTTTGAAAATAGATGGACCCGGGAAAGGATTTTCGACATTAGCTAGATGGCTAGGTCGACGTTAGCAGCTGAGTGGAGAAGAATTCTAACGGCCGACTGCTCTGATCGGTATTGATTTCTCCGATAAACACTAGGCGAATGCAAGAGCAGTACCCTAAAAAACTGATCACGTATCACGCGCGATCTTTCCTTCCTTTTCTTTGTTCTATCCTCACCCATTAGACACTTGCATGCAGTACATTACAGCACTTATTGCGAGACCAGTTGGGAGTTTTGGGCTTCTCCCAGCTGAGGCCGTGCCACGCTGGTGAGAGATACCTGCTTGATAAAAATCCCCGCAAGCCGTAGTAGGTCGGCCGGATCTCGCCATCGTTGCTCGGAACTCGCCAACCAGCGGGGGAAAATCATCGTCACCTCCTGCAATAAAAACATGCACAATACTCATGGGACAGACCTTAGCAGTTGACTTGCCCGAAATCACTGATCAATGAAAGTAGATAGGTTTATTATAGTTTATTACGAAAATGTGTGTTCTTCAAAATTAAATAAATCACTAATGATGGGATTAAATCTATGATTCAATTTGATTAATTCTTTAAAATGTTTCTTGAAATTTAAAGCTATTATTTAATGTATAAAAGCTTTTATCAATTTGGAGAATATGAAAAGATTTCCATTTCAATTCGTTATTTACATATCGAAAATAGTTACGTGAATTGCAGTTTCTAAGCATGGTTTAAAGAGTATTTGTGTACTCTTGAAGCCTATGGCCAAATCTTTAATTGAAGACGAACTGACTGATTTTTCTGGTATTTTTACAACTTTATTTCATTTCACAAACAAATATCCATGATTATATGAAAGTAAATATGAATATTCTGTCTTTTCAGATACTCTTGAATGGGGTGTGCACCCAACAAGCTGACACTTTTGGTCAACGGCTGTTTCTAGAAGTTATTGTAATGATCACAATGGTGTTAACCAATGCGTATTCAGGGCAACTTCTAGGTTTCTTCGCTGCCCCACCTCACTATGACAATCCTCGAACACTAGACGAAGCTGTAAGTGCAACACGGCATCTTTACGCTGATAAATCTTATCATTTTGTAATGGGCAACAAAGACGCTAGCGATGCTATGAAAAAGTTTCTTCGTAAATTTTCTGTCGACCCTGATCTCTTAACTCGTCTACATCGTATAGTCCAATCAAGGGATGATGCATATCTTCTTACTCATGATCGCTATTTGCAATATATGATGTATAAAAATTTGACTCACAACGGCAAACGTTTGCTCTATCAAGTTCCAGAATGTATGATAACGCCCGGAAATGTCGCCTATCCTGTGACGAAGAATATTCCTGAATATGATGTTTTAAATGGGTTTACGATGAGAGTTTTAGAAGGTGGATTGTACAGTCTTAGAGCTGTTAGAGAACAAAACCGACTTACCGCACAAGGTGTTTTGGTTCCAATTAGCTCACAGAGAAGTGAACCCAAGACAATGACTCTGGATCAGTTTTCGGCTTCTCTTATTGTATTAGCTGTAGGGTTAGGAGTGTCCAGTGCTGCATTTCTCATAGAATTGCTCAGATGGCAATGGAAAATTTCTGGTGTGTTTTGTAATAGAACCACTTCTTTTAATTCGTTAAATTGAACAATGAATTTCGGGGTACCGCTTGGTTTTTGCTTTTGATATACTTCGATTGAAAAGATTAAGAATTGGACAAATACAATGGAATATGAGACAATTATTACCATATTCCCTAATCAACTTAAGATACTAGTATTACTACACAGAACCTATCTTTTAAATAAAGAAACTTTTCATTAACAACAAGAAAAATCTTTCAACAAATATTGGGTCTGAATTTTTCCGACATCACTAGCAAAAATGGTTTGAAATTACAAACATGAAAATACATTTTTAAATCATCACTGACAAAGATTGTTTTTCTTAATTAAGATTTCAAAATGTTTATTTTGGATCCTAGAATATTGCTAGTTTGTTCGAATTCATTAACGGACTTCACAGGAATATCTCAGGAGGTGAAAAAAATCTCGAATTTGGATTCTTGAAAATACTAATTTTTGACATTTGTCAGAAAAAGAAAAACTATAACGCAGATTACTTCATAGTAAACTAAAACATTTTCAAAATATTTTTCTATTAGAAAAATATTGAATGATCTTGGCTGTGATGAAATATAATTTTTTACGGAAAAATACGGTGATCAAATATAAGAAAAAAATTATGTATCTAATCGCTGCTGTAAAATCTATTATTTGATATAAGTTGATTGTTGGTAAGTTTCGCCCAGATTCTTAACAATTCTGACTGTAAAAAGCTAAGATGGTTCTGCTTGCGTCTGCGTATTAAATTATGTTGTTTTCTCTCCAAATCACAGATTCAGTTTAAATTGCTTATTGACGTGAATATTTTTTTTAAGTTGTGTTATTTTGACACGTGTACAATGTATCTTAATGAAATAAAAAAAACATGACGGTTTTTAATGGTACTTGTATCATCAGAAAGATATATGATTGAGAGATATATGCTGGACATCATCAAGAAGATGGACAAAGTTTTTATTTGTTCAAGTAAGTAAAATTGCATATGAGAAAATGTCTAATTTCCCTTTGCTTAAAGGTCTAATTTTGAAGAACATACGTGAGAGTTGTAGGAAAACGCCTCAAATATTTAAACTTTTACAATTTTCAAAAATTCAGAAATTAAGGTTCAAAAATTAAATGAATATAGAGTTTGCTTCATTTTTATATTCTTTCTTTGGTTTATCAAAAAAAATACGAAAATTGGGAGCCATTTTTGAGAAAAATTGTAAAATATCCTTCATGGTTCATTTAAGGTACCATCACTCGTCAAATTACCTCTTTTAAATTCAAATGACCAAGACATCAGCCAAATCCATTGGGGAAAATTAATTTTGCTGAAAATCCTACTTACTGTTTACCCGATAGCGTTGACGATCAGAAGTTTCGCTGTAAACCAATTTTTCAAGAACCCACAAACTGTGGATTCTGTCTACACAATTTTCTATATTCTATATTAAATAACATACACTTCCCACTTAAAGTCGTGGTAACTATGTAAGTCCTAGGCATTTTAGGATCCCCTGGGTTCCCTAGACTTCCCCACAGGACCAAGACGTTCTTTTTCTGCATTTACTACCAGCAATGCTAAATTGCTCCATCATAGTTTACAAATTGTGTGTAGAGCTTAATAGAGCTTCTGAGAGCAATTAACGAATGGCTAGACCCATCCTCGTGGCGGACAGTCACATCGACCGCGTGGACCCCTTCCCGGCTTTTTATTAAGTTAGAAGAAGTATTTACTTCACAGAGGAACAAGAATAATCTACTTTCTCGACAACAGATCCCACAATATATTTTTTTATAAATCTGCGTTTTTCCCTTGCGTAACTTTCTCTATAGCGTGCAAACAGTGTGTGAAAAGTAAAAGTACGTATCTACTTAATGTTTTTATACTCCTAAGGCTCTAGGGAATTTGTCATAAATTATATGAGCTAAAAGAACAACTTAATTGATCCTGCAGAATAATATTGCTTAGAACACTATAAGACTGCCTACACTCAGCATACATTATTCGAAATTGATTATTCTCATACATGTTTTTCCTCACGTTCATTGAGTTCAAAACAAGCTTGGCATGTACAATAAGCAGTGCCTACTACAAAATACACCTTTTGATTGACTTCTACGATACCTGTCACGATATTTTGCGCCAGGTGCACTTTCCCACAATCCTGCTTTAATCTCATTATGACGGAGTTGATAATAATGACACTAACAAATTATGTAATCTGAGAAATGAAAAGTTTCTGACGACACAAGCTTTGGTTTCTATATTTTGTCATTTGGAAATATCAATTAATTTTGTTGTTACTATTATGATATAATGTCCATTAACTAGTATCGTTCCACTTGATTTTCAACGATACTGGAGTTCAATCTTAATGGAAAATCTGTCTAGTTCCACATTCTCTCTATTGCTATATTAATTAACCGTCGGGACTACTAAATATTATGAAAAAAATAATTCCACTTTCCTACGGCGAGACATACGGCAATGAGAGATGATTTATGGAGCCTGATATGTGTCATTCAGAGCAAAGGACATTCTGGATATCGTTATTGTTGCCACATAACAATATTATTGTGATCGCCGACATTAATAAGCAACTTTCAAACAAAAAAGGTTGCAGTAGTTGTTTCAGAGTAGACTGTGATTTGGAGGAGCAGTGTAAAAAGGAAGACTTAATACTATCATTTTAGCCAAATTCAATAAATTTTCGATATTGGCTCCTTCTCAACCGACGTAAGACGGTTGTCGCGGAAGGTAACAAAGCAGTGATGCAAACGGTAGCGAAGTGTGTGCTAAATTAGGAGGGGCGTCGTGTGTGTCCATATATATTCGAGAGGCTGAAGCCCTCCCCGAAATTCTAATCTTTTTTGTTTTTATTCATTCATTATTTATTTATTAGTTTAAATTTATCCAAATATATTGACATGTATAAAAGTAGATTAAAACTACTGATTAATGCACTGATGCTGCTTAAATATTTTTAATTGTTTGAATCGCGCGCTAAAAAATTGCATGGGAAGATTACTAAAAACAGATATGTAAAAATACTAGATGAAGGTATCAGCTGATGTTGTAACTACATTGTCTATAGCGTGACGTATTTTGCTTTACGCCTTTTCGTTTTTATCAACGTCACTCGTATTTCGAAAGCTATTGAAATGAAGGCTTTTGTGGCGGCGGTGGTGTAGCGGTTAGCGTATCGGACTGTTATACCCAAGTTCGTGTGTTCAAACCCGATCGAAACCATGGATTTTTAAGGGCGAAAAAATCCTTCGTATGCCTTAGGAGGGGAAGTAAAGCCGGCTGTCCCATGTTAATAGATTTACTGCATGTAAAAGATCCTCAAGCCTAAATGACGCCTCTGAGCTAAATTCAAAATCGCCTGTTTCGTCGCCCAAGGAATACCTTCTTTCTCCGCTAGATGGTGAAAGGAGCGTAGCGAAATTTGCGTGGTCAGACGGAAGAGCAGGCCTCATGGCTTGAGTCTCGCCACGTAAAATAAGGCATTAATTCAATTCAATATTCAATGAAACGATCTAAAACCTCATTGAGTCAATTTAGCACAACTTCCTTTTTTAAGAAATAGAAAGTTGATTTAGGTTCTAATGGTAAGTAGAGGTTATGTTTTTAGTGTTTGCATTAAAAGCTTTTCCTGTTTGATTTTCCAATTTTGTAAATAGAAAATAATGTTTGCATATAAAATTTCACATTTTTATTTAAGTAATATTATGTTGAGATAGGAAAATTCTGCTATTGAAATATTTGTGCGCTGTGATGAGCTTCATTTGTCCAAGTGTGCTGAGCGAGAATATGATGGCGCAGCGACGATGGCAGGTCACATTGGTGGTGTCCAGTCTAGAATCAGGGAACAGTACCCGAATGCAAGATACGTTCATTGTGCAAGCCATCGCTTAAACCTTGCGTTATCTAATACTATGTCAATTTCTATGGTTAAGAATTGTCTTGGTACAGTCAACGAAGTAGTGAATCTCTTTCAAAATCAGCCATTGGAAAATAAAATTCTTCAGGATGTGATTTCTACATATGCGCCATAGAGTAAGAAAAGAAGACTACTCCGTCTTTGCGGAACCAGATTCATCGAAAGACATGACAGTGTCTTAACATTCGTCGAACTCTTCAACTATATTTGCATTAGTTTGGCAAACATTTCTAAGAAAACGCGGACAATTTCTTCAACGGCCTCAACTTTACTGGCAACTATAGAAAAAAGTGAATTTCTACTTAGTCTTCTCGTTTGTGAGAAACTTTTCAGTGTCACTTTACTACGGCCTGTGCTTCGAGAAAAATCTCTCAATCTAGTATCAGCCCTGCAACATGCAAAAGAGGTTCTCAGGACTTCAAGAAATCACCGTAAAAACGCAGCTAAAATCTTAAAAGAAATTTTCAACTCTGCATCGCACTTTCAGGTGAACTATTTAAAACACACATGAAACTTCCATGGCTTACAACGAAGCAGACAAAGCGCTCAAATCCACAAGTTGATTCGGTTGAGAGTTATTACAGAGTGACAGTCTCCATCCCTTGTCTTGATAGTTTGATTAAAAAAACACACAGATTTACTTCAAATGAAGATATTCTCCCAAGTTTCCAGGTACTTCTTCCAGGCTTCGCTTCCATTCATGAAATGAACAAGTTGGAAAATGTAGCTCCATACTTTGATAATAGAACATCACTCTCTGTAGTAAGAGCTGAGTATGAACTATAGTGTAAAAAATAGTTTCCACCACAGATGTTAACCCCGAAGTGCTGAAAGTGTTAGAGAACTGCCAGTATATTTACGCACTATTAGATACTATCTTAGCTACCTTACCAGTAACAACTGCAGAGAGATTTGTGGATCATTTTCTACAATGAAGAGAGTTAAAAGTTTTATACGTCGTGTAATGCGTGATGACAGACTCAGTGTACTAGCAATGATTTCAATTCATAAGGATATCACTGTGGACACAGACAAAGTAATTGACATTATGGCTGGAAAGAAGATTAGAAACTTGCTTTTGTAGTTGATGCCTCCTGAGTTTGGATTATTGGAATAGAAAATAATTAATTAGATATTGTGTTTAAGCTTTCAAAATAATGTTATGTGGAAATAATGTTTAAATATGTTTAAAATCATGTTGGTATCCTATTTTTTAAGAGAACCTTTTTTAAACAAACCCGATGAAGATAATATAATAAATCTCGTACTATCCATTTTTTAAAATTTTGGAAGTCCCTCCCGAAAAATAATACTAGCCACGGCCCTGCTCACGCTGGCGCATAGTGTCAAAAATGAAACCAGACGATTTAGTGCAGATTAACAGTCGCGTGCCAATGTGGAGGCTCAACGACGGTATACCCCAGCCTAGTTTTCAGACTATTATTGTTTAGATAAGAAGTTACTACTACGTAGTTTAAAACTTTTATAATTTGAACCTTTCTTAAATGTAAGTGATAAGCTGTAGGCAGACACCCGTTTAGTTGATTGATTGCTTGACTGATTGTTAGTGATTCCGGGCGCGTCAACTACTGAAGTCATTTGCCCCGTAAGTATAGTGTATGATTTTTTATCGGGACGTGACGGTGATCTTCCACCGCTGGATGGCAAGATCGTCCGCTGGATGGTGAGACCTACTTTTGGCTAGCGAGGTTTTCCCGAACCAGGTATCTGCCACCAGCAGGGCACCACCCCAGCCATGCAAGAGCTAAGCTCCCGACCAGTCTCCCGGACCGTGCTGTAGTGTAGTGCATGTTAGTGTATGTGTGTAATATATGAGATTAGGACAAGGAGGGGGAAGGAAACATCGCGCGCGGTCCGTGGCTCATGTTAGGTACTGATCCGGCATTCGCCTGGTGTTGATTGGGAAAGCCACGGAAAACTATCGATCAGAGAAGCCGGCCGCTAGAATCCTCCTCCAGAATTCGACCTAGCTAACAAGTTAATGTCGAAATTCCTGCCGCCGACGGGACTCGAACCTATGACCTCCCGGTCATTGCCCTGCACTGAGCTACCTCTCCCGGTAACTGGTTGGGGTAAACCCCGCAGTCGAATGTGTATGTCGGCATCGGATCTCGCCATCAGAGTTGTATCACCGCTGCAAAATATACACAACATTAAGGAGAAAATGACTTTGCATTTGACGCGGAAACAGTAAACAATCAATCAGTCAACCTAAATGATTGTTTCGTTTTTCAACGCCTGTCGGATGTTTGTTGGACGAACTAATTGCGAGAAAGTATAATTAGCCTTTAGTTGAATATCCAGCCAGCAATGTGGTTAGCAAAACTATGTCTCAATAACATTCTGGCGTATTAGTTGCCTTAGAAATACTATTGGAAGATTTTTTTGTCGTTCTCATTTATTTTTACACAATGCATTTTCTAGAAATTAAGTAACCCTATCAAAATATACTTACTGATCTCAATTAACACAATGGATTAGTTCTCTTTCTTGTAAAGTTTACAGATTGTGAATGTCTTATTAATTGCAGATATATAATTAATATACAGATGTCTTCCTTGTCCCATCCTCTCCCGTTTCACTCACACATACATTCGCTTTCATTTACGTAAATTACACTACCACACACGTCTGGAGTCCAGTAGAGGTCTTAGTCCTCGTCCCGGCTGGGGCGGTGTGGCTGGTGGAAAATACCTGATTGAGAACATTTCCGTAATGCTGACATGTAGGTTCGGGCTGAATCTCACAATCCAGTAGGCACCACTATCATCAACTCCGGGAATTAATAAACGCTCACTACACTAACAGGACTAATTACTTTAGCAGTTGACGTGCCCGAAGACATAATCTCGTCAATAAATACCGTTCGCGACATGTTTACACTTCGATTACAATATTAAGTCCGTTGACGGCTGTGACGATGACATCCAATGACGAACTTGAACGTCTTTTGTAGTGATCTCACTATGAATTTCAAGGATAAGAAGGTATCAACCCCAATAAAGGATGAAATTTTTTATATTCAGAAAATTTCGTCAAACATGTTTCGGGAGAGTTTTTCCCATCATCAGTGACTACAATAGAAAATTCAGTAAAAAGTAAGCAAATGAAAATTACCGATGTACATAAACATATAGAGCTTGAAAACTAATTAATAAAGGTACTTACCCAAGTAACATAGATTAAACACTCATAATTAAATGTTATAACAGTACAACGACCAGTATGCCGCCATCTTGTGCATCGCACGTGGTTCGGGAACAGACTGAAGGAAGAGGGAGGGAGGGAGGAAGAAAAATAAAAGCTAGTCAACAAGAACATCTAAGATCTTGGAGACTCAAACAAGATTTCTCCACTTTCTCCAACCATCTCATCCAAAATAACCACTCTTTCGACCCAGATATCAATTTTAAAATCTTACATTTGGAAAATAAGGGTACTAAATTTAACGTTCTAGAAAATTTTGAAATTTTAAAACTGTACAAAAATACAAACAGAAATTGTCTCAATGAACAATCACAATTCAAATCCAGCCCAATTTTAAATTTATTTATTTGACTAGCTTTTATTTTTCTTCCTCCCTCCCTCCCTCCCTCTTCCTTCAGTCTGTTCCCGAACCACGTGCGATGCACAAGATGGCGGCATACTGGTCGTTGTACTGTTATAACATTTAATTATGAGTGTTTAGTCGATGTTACTTGGTTGGTTACTATTAATTAGTTTTCAAGCTCTATATGTTCATGTACATTGGTAATTTTCATTTGCTTACTTTTTACTGAATTTTCTATTGTAATCACCGATGATGGGAAAAACTCTCCCGAAACATGTTTGACGAAATTTTCTGAATATAAAAAATTTCATCCTTTATTGTGGTTGATACCTCCTTATTCTTGAAATTCATCATGGAATACCATAAAATCTCAGCTGCCACCACAGAGTTGATCTCACTATGGTGACGTTCAAGCTCTCCATTGGATGACGGCGTCACAGCTGACCAAGTGTCAACGGACTTAATGTTTTAATCGAAGGTACAGAGCCTGCCTCACCGCGCCTCGCTGTACCCTTACAATCTGGACACCCCTCGTAAATGCGTGGGGGAGCCCAAGGAGGCGACGGGCGCGCCAAGGGCTACGAGGATGGGCGGGGGCAACGTGGGCGTTGAGGGCGATATTTCCGTACGGGAAGCGGCCGGTGCGCCGCGACGAGTATCAGCGCAGCAGTTGCTTTACAGCCTGGCGGCTGGGGTCAACGCGACATACGCCGCTCTAACACGCGGACGCATACGCCTTCCATTTGACTTCTCTACCCTCGCAACCTTGAGTTTCCGCCAAGGAAGGGGGGGCTCTTGCGCATGGTATCCGACTGCAGCCAATGAGATTCAGAATTCAGTTTGCGTCACAAAAGTAGCGGGAATTTTAAAAGCAGCCAGATACCAAAATGATCACCTTGTTATAAGTCATTGAAACAGCATGTCTTATTAATATTTCATGTTGTACACCTTCGTCGTGTTATGTTTGGTTGGTTACCGTTGAAAATTGTCTCTTTATGCCACATTCAAAATGTTTCTCGACACTTCTCACTCCCCATGCAACATGGCGGCCAGCGTCTGGTCTGGCTATTCAAACGGTGAGCCCATTCTGTGGACACGTGGTTCGTGACCAAACTGGAGTTGCGCAGAACGAGCACAAATCGGTGTACCGGAGTAACTCAGCCATGGGTTTCCACCATGGTTTCCGCTATGCAACGACGGCAGTATGATGTATTTTCGATCTAAGTTCACGAAGAGTATCGTGCATACTCTTAGAGTGATATCATCTTTCCTTAGCGACTCACTTATTGAAATTCATAATTGAATGCAAACGTTTACGATGCAAGCCTCACGTTACTCAATTTTATACGGTATTACTCAATTTCCACTTCATATTATTTTTCTATATGCAATTCAATTGCATACATTACATATATCATTTATAAATATATTATTTATAATTTATAATGTAGTGTAGTGTACAATGTAGTATTTATAATAATAGTGTAAAATGTACAAAGTATCATATATAATAAATAATATATATGTATGTAATATAAGTCCATTCTATTCACATTTTTTGTGTATATTGTGTATTTTGTGTAATTTGTATACCAAGATTAGCTGCTCATGAATTCTACTAGAGTAGGACTATTTTCTTAAAACCAGGCTGCATACGCATTCCTGCCTTTCCTTCGGAACCACCCACGTCACCACCACCCTCCCCACCGGGTCTGTCCGCGCCCAGCCTTGTTTCCGCCGCGCGTTTATTATGGCCAAGCGAGTTAAGCGCACAGCGCACGCGAAAGTGACGCGTCTACGGCTCTCGCGCAATGCTCCGTCTTGTCTCTCCAAACCATCTTCCCCTTCCGGTCCAAGGGCCCCGTATTCCCAAAATATCCCTCCTTTCACTGTCGCCTTGAGTTCAGGCCTTGATTCTCCATCTCGATTTCCCACCTCGACTCTCGGCCTCGAGCCTTATCTCGTGGTGTCTCAGTCGCCGCCTTTCCTGTGTCCACTCTATTTTCCTTTATAGTTGCCAGATGTTCACTATTTGAGTTGAACTATTCACTATCTCAATTATTGATTCACTAGTTAGAAAACAAAAATAGTGAACAAATAAATGGTATTTTTTAACTCAATTAGAGCTGACTTTCCCCTTTTGAGAATCCTATCGCTGTCGCGCAGGTTCACACAGTTGTCTTAGTTTTGGCTCCAAACCTACTGAAATTGTTTTAATATAGTGCATCAGTTCTGGTGTCTAATGCTAGCACCTAAAGAATTTTCAGTATTATGAAAAATGTTTGGACCGACGAACGGAAGAGAATGGAGACTTGAGTCAGTCCGAAGCGAGCTGCACATTTTTTTAACATTCCGTATAAATGTACGGAATTTAAAGAATTATTCAAGAAGATTTTTAACGTTATAAAAAAAGCTCAAACAAGCGAAAAGTATTGTCAATTGAGTTAAATAATAAGTAAATTCCAAGGAATGTAATAATTGTAATAAAGCAGACAATTGTGATGTTAATACGTTTAATTATTAATTATTGACTATTGTACCATTATTCAAAGATCATATAATGTTAAAGCATATAATTGTTATATTAATAAATGAAAATGTCATTATTCAAAAATAGTATATCTGTCTCATCTTACTATTCATTCCTACCCCATCCTCGGTTCTCTATTTTCTGAAGTCATTACTGGCAACTCGTGCGTACCTTTCGTGCATTCGTCAGCTTACTGTCATTTTGTGGCTCCACGCGTCAAATTAGTCTGACAGTTTCTCACATTCAACATCTGATGTATTACTTTTACTTTTTATTGATTGCAGAATTTTCACAGATGTCAAAATTCAGGGTCTCACAGCATCTGACAACAATCATCCAATGTCCAACCACGTACGAAGTTTTTGGCATTCGGCTGTACGATCCCGTTTGCTCTTGGCTTTCTTCCATCCAAAAGTATTTACCAATAGAGGGTAGAAAGAAGAGTGCAAGAAAAATAATGTAAAGCGTGTAAAAGAGTTGATTGCAAAGAAGAACGCATGTTTAAAAGTGTGATGGTGAAAAAACATGATCAACTCGTAATTTATACTAAGTTCTATCTGGTGTTTTGAATTGTGATGTGATTTCGAATGAATTTTTTTCGTGTAATAAAATGAAGTACTTATAATTTAAATATCACCATTAAATGTGGGTTGAGTTGAAAAAGATTTTTCTCTTGAAATCCAATTAACAATTTCACTTATATACCACGCAGAAATATTGCGTTAACTGTAAAATTTAAGAGAAAAAAATGTATATTTTATATACTCGTAGAATGTTTGAAAGTTGAACATTAAAATTAAATTGCAGTGCTCGTTCTCACATTCTGAAAACTAGAGTTCACGGACCTATCTAGCAGTTGAATAACTTGACCGGGACATTTTTAATTGATCTGTTACTTTTACTTTTTGCGGTGACCACGCGAATGATCATTATTTTAATACGATGCGGTTAAAACTGAGACCGTGTGTCGCTGGCTTTAATGACATGTAAAATTGAGCTCCGCCTAATAAATCAATCTCGCAGCTCTTTCCATCTCAGCATGTATATTAGCTGGCATTTAGACCCATTTATCATCGATTGGAAGGCAATCAAACGGAACAACTTTAATAGAGACGCTGCCATACGGAAAGCAGTAGAAACCCTCCCGTCTATTTCCTTAATCACACGTTATACCGCCCCAGTTTCTTCCCGAACGTGAACACACTGTGCGTGTTAAGGAGCGAGTTATGAATACATTATGCAAACGACTGCACGTTCGGGGGGCAAAACGGCCAAATTAGATTCATGATAGGAATTGTGGGAGCAAGTCGTATTCGATAAACGCGTAAGTAAATTTGTTTTAGTACTCCTGCAACTGTCGTAACTCACGCTTCCTTAGGTCCGTGCGTTAAATTCCTTAGCAGCAGCGGCAGCGGGAGCACTGTTGCAGGGCGGGGAGAAAAGTGAGGGAGAAAAATAATATTTACACCATAATAACTCTCGGTAAATTAATTTCTGGAGCTCCGTTGCAGCGTAGGGCGGGCCTTCCTGCGAGCACACGCGCTTTGGGCGTAAATCATGCCCCCGATGACGTACGACTCCATTATTTATCTCCTTCCGGCGCTGCGAGTCACCGCCTCCACCCTTCTCTTAGCGCTCATTACAGCCGCTACTTACCAGCGAGTGTCAACGTTTCTGCGTTTAATAATTCCGTCAGGAGTGGACAAAGAGACTGAGGTTAGGCCGGATGAGGCACCTTTAGCCCATGGGTAACGTGCCCTATCCCTTTGGATATGTACTGGATCAAAAGTTTTAGAAGTGTACTGGATTGTAAATGTTTGAACCTGTGAATTCCTGTATTTGATCACGCAGTATTTATGAATTGAGTTAAGAACAAAAGATGCAAATCGTAATTACGCGTCAGTGAAGAAGCACTATTTCTGAAGAGCTTGAGAATCATACTGCTAGCCATAAAAAATTAAACAAAAAAATATTTTTGGTTTGGGTGGAAATGGGTGATTTGATACTTGAATAATTGAAAATCTCCGGAAAAATATTTTTTTTGTTTAATTTTTATGGCAAACAGGAGACATTTTCTCCTATAATTTTATCCCTTCTTGGATCATTTATGTAGATAACAGAATGCAGAAAGAGACAGGATTAAGTCCGTTTGTGATTTTATCTCGGGTTTTCTTGCGATATTTACGGAAATTCGCCGATAAGAACTCCATTAACAATACTTTTTGAATGGTTTTTCCTTATTGCAGAATAAAAAATGTATAACCGATTTTACAAGACTCGCATTTGTTGCGTTTCTCCTATGAAAAATGTATGTTCAAAACAAGTTCGTGATTATAAGTCTTTCCTAAGTACTCGTCAATTACAATACAGTCGATGTGTATGTTCATATTAGAAATTTAAACGACATGAACTAAGTATTTGTCCATTGCGATAACAAAACAATAGCAGTGCATAAATATCGGAGATGGAAAATCACTTTCAATTTCTCTTTTTTGAAAAGTGTCAACCTGTGGATGCTTAGCAAGCAAAGGAAACTTCAACTAGGGATTTTTTGCCTTAAATTATGACGATTTTTCTGTAAGAACTCTATTAAGACGACTTACTCGTATTTTACTCTGTTTCTTGGATGATCAAAATAATACAGCTAATTTTATTCAAATGGTGAATCATTTTGGAATTCTAGATATGTGATCTGAATTATAAAGTAATCATTAAGGTCTTGAATTATTAAGGTCAGAAATACAGAAATATAAAAACCTATAAAGAAATGGTTGACAGAGAAATAGTTAACTCCTTTCCAAAAATATTTACTGTTTCTGTTTTCTTTGGATGCGTCTTCTTTGGATAAAGTCAGAGCGGTTAGCGGTTATACGTGGCGATTTATTACTTCAAGTTTCGACGACAGAGCATTAAGAACTCCGCAAAGTGTCCGTTGGTACGATGTTGCCTCTTCAACCAGTGGCGCTAAAACAGCACGTACTTTCTCACCCGAACATGAATGGCCACGACCCTTTGAGCCGAAAAAATTAAGATGCTCCAGTCATAATGGTCTCGACTATTCAGATTGACAAATCCTACTATACGTTTAAATGCGTTGTATTGTGACATGTACATGTTGCGGCAAAAGTCTCCAGTCTGGCTAGTTTCTGAATAAGACGGTTATTGTTCACATTAACCAAATGGAGTGGACAGCTTCGAAATATACTTCAGATTTTAGCTGGATGAAGTGAACATTAACCAATACCAGGTCACTGAAATAGGTGAAGAACATTCAGTTACGAGAAATGGCAGATGTGTGATACACAGTGATAAGACTTGTAGTGGAAGTTTCCAAGTCAACACATTTAAGTACACTTCTTCCTTTCTTTCAGATCATTTTCTGCATAAATAATTCATGGCCTGGAAATGATGTAACACGTGTTCACTGTATAATACATGAATTATAAACAGCGCTTCAGAAGCGAAAAGTGAAACCTACTACTTCCAAGAAGTCTCGAACTCGAGTTATATGCTGAATTAATATCCAATCAAATTTTACTCAACAATTTCTGAGTTTAATAAACCCAATTACAACCACATCGCCAATCCCTCTTCCTGGCTTTTGGAGACTGTCCTAAAAACGTTTTGGGCGTCTTTAGCGATATCCATGATTCAGTGTTTTTATTAGAAAACGGTCAGTCTTTCTTTTGCATTAAGAACCAAAACTTGTTTCTTTTTTCATGGTATCTCCAACACCTAATTCTGAAATTCGTAATACAAACTAGTGGTATTACAATGCCACGGACAATTATTTGTAAGGATTATGAAATATTACAATACTACATCATACATTTTTATACTTTTTGAAACATAAATGTTATTTTATTATAATATTTTTATGTCATGTTATTCAGTAAATTTAGATTTATACATTCAAAACGTTTAAGAATAAATTTTGAAGCCTTTTTCAGAAAATCTTGTTATTAAAATTGCCTTTATTGCAGGCTGAGTTAGCTGAAAACTAGCCTCTCCTATCCTGTCTCTCCTCACCCTGCCTTCCCCCGCCCTGCCACGCCCCCACCCCGCCTCGTCTCGTCTCGCCCCGCCCCGTCACTCCTCGCATCGCTCTGCAGCGTTCCGTCTGGCTCCGCCTCGCTGCTTCACTCGACCCATGCCATGCGTGACTTGGTACGGCCTGGCCTCCCAACACGTGCATGCCGAATCCTCGCGAATCCTCCCGAATCTTTCCGCGTCTTACCTTCTCGTCAAGAATTACCCTGTGCTCCGACCCCATTCGCCCTAACCTCTCTGAGACACGTCATGCCGTGTTTCACCTTCCGTTGAGCTCCTGTCCTCTTTGACCACCACTTCATTCCTCTCCGCCCCTTCCATCCTCCCCCAAGTCATTCCTCTGACGATGAACCCCACCTCGCCTTGCCTTTTCTTGCCTCGCCTTTTCTTGCCTCGCCCGGTCTCGCCTCACCCGCAAATCACCTCGTCTTCACATCGCCTGGCCTGGTTTCAACATCAACTCCACATCGCCACGCCTCCACATAGCCTCGCCTCGCCTTCAACATCATATTCACCTCACCTCACCTCACCTCACCTCACCTCACCTCGCCTCGCCTTCACATTGTCTCACCTCCACAACGCCTGGCCTCGCCTCCATATCGCTTCAGCCCGCTGCCACATCTTGTAGGATTCCTGCGCTCTATTCTGCCCCGCCCCGCATCACCTCGCCACAGTTGCTCCCGCCACGCCCTTATCTCGCGTTCTGCGCACCATTTTAATTAGAGGCAGTCGTTTACAGCACCCGCACCCGTGATGGGACGGGTAAGGAGCGGCGGAAGCAGCGGGGGTGACGGAGTCAAGCAAGGGCTGACAAAAGTGCAGAACTTATCGGATAGAATTTAAAGAATATATTATGGTGAGAAAAGATTAGATGATTTTGAAAGAGTTATGACAGTTCGTTGTTCAGAGTTACACTAGTACACTCTGTTCACCTTCTTTGTAACGTTTTTCATTCATAGTCCTTCTTTTTTTGCAATCTTCATAAATTGTCTCCATCCTCTAAACCAGTCGTTCTCTAACTTCGATCACTCAAGGTCCTTCAACATTTCTTACCCATTTGCTCTGTACCACACTCAAACGGCTATTTGGATTCCATTCTCCTTCCCTGTGACCTTCGCCACCCAGAACACCTCCCGATCACACGAGCTTGTGGCATACCTGCACTTCACTGCTCGTTGCTCACCTGGACATTATCATGCTGTAATTTTAATTAATTTTCCTGCACTTCTGCTTAAACTTTCTGTCCTTTTATCTAATTTCACTTAACAGCTACTTCCGTCTCATTACTACCGGGAGAGGTGCCTCAGGGCATCAACTGATGTCTCTGGAGTGCCTCTGAGCGGGAGGTCCTGGGGTTTGAATTCCGACGGTGGCAGGATTTTTGACACCAGCCAGATACCTCTGTCGAGTTCTGTCGCTGTCTGGATAAGAATGCAAAGCCGGATCCTCCCATCGGTAATTTTCTGTGTTGTTTCTAATTTCCTATCTCCTCTTCAGTACCAGGCGAATGCCAGAGTAGAACCCAAGGAAACTGGCTACGGATCGCGCGCGGTCTTTCCTTCCCATTCCTTGTCCTATCCTAGCCCTTACACACACACACACACACACACATTTACATGCAATACACTACCACGCATGCCGGGAGATCGGTCGGGAGCTTAGAGCTTGTTCAGGCTGGGACGGTACCTCGCTGGTGGGAGATACCTGGTTGGAAAAAACGCCAACTGGCGTGAGGTCGACGCCAGATCTCGCCACCCAGCCGGGCAAGATCACCGCCACCTCGCGTGGAAAAATCGCACTACACTTACGGGAGTAATGACCTTAGCAGTTGAATGGCCTGGAATCACTAGTAATCAATCGGTCAAAGCCTCATTACTAACTGCATTCCGCCGCCCCCCTTAACGCACCGTCCCTTCCCACTGCACAGCGCTTCACCCTTTAATATTTTACCGCGTCACCACTTATTGCGACTCACTCCGTTATTGCAGTCGACAGCTCTTGGCGTCCCTCGCGAGCTCCCAGCTACGTTGTTCCTGGCCTCATGAGGGCCTGCAAAGAGCACACATTTTACGTAAGGTGAGTACAGATTTGTAGATGTTCCTCATGATATCATATGCCGCTTTAATTTCCTCGTATTTAGGCTCAATCCGGGAGCGATGTCCTTTCTGCCGTTTTTAGACACATTATCAAATATTACTTGAACTCTGTCACTTCGCACTCACAACGCCGCAATATTCCGTCTCCAAGTTAGCGACGACGTGTACTTCTCCGCCTTCATTACCATCTCAAGTGAATCATATCTCAACGCAATTATATCTACTCGTTCTGCTCACTCGGGTCGCATTCAAGTGTGCAGATGCAACATAGTTGATTTTGAAGCATCGTTGTTCTGAAGGTTTCAAGAGCTGGATTTACAACTGGGCGAGGTTTAGATGTCAAATCCAAACGTGTGGGGAAGAATTTTAGAGACCGAATGATCCGATCCGGTGGTTTTCCGTGGCATTTCCGATCAATACCAGGCGAATACAGAAGCAGAATCCTAACAAATGAGCCACAAACAGAGCGCGATCTTTCCTTCCTTATCCTCTCCGCTCCCCCATCCCACACACACATCGCACAGTTTAGGATACCAAACCGGATCTTAGAACTTCCTGCGGTAAAGGTTGTGGCCTGCTGGTACCTGGATACCTGGAGTGGGAGAAACCTCGCAAGCTGACAGTTAGTTAGGGGCCAAATCTCGCTTCCAGATTGGGATGAACATTGCAACATCCCGAATGTACCTAACACTTTCCTTATTGGAATAATGCAGTTGATGCGTGCGAATAAACAATACTCTCTCACTCCACCCACTCATGTTCCGTCTCAAACCCGTTAAAACCTGCTACAAACATCTCGTCCCCCTCCTCATTACAGTCGAACCCTCTCTCCACTCCAAACTCATCCCATCTTACTCCTTTTCACTCTTTCACACACCCGACTCACCCCACTTCACCCCCGTTATTGCGATCGAGAGTACTTCGCACCCCTTGCGCGCACCAGGCAGCTTCGTTCGCCACCGTGGGAGGGGCTGCAAGGTGAACATTTTACGTGAGGGTAAGCAGAGGTTTCTATACGTCCCCCTGCGAGATGTTTACGGCCGTATCATTCAGTTCAATTCCTTCCGACACTTTTGCGAGGAACTTCCCCCATTAAGGGCAGAATTACGGCGTTTAAATCTGAAGAGAGCGAGAGTTCAAATTTACTTTTCACTGTAATATAAGTCGTCTTATCGGACGTTCCCTTTGAGGAAATTCTGGTAGTAACGTCCTCGTAACAAAACGATCTGAGGAGGGTGGATCATTTAAATGAAACTTGGTGAATGAATTTTAGAGAAATATTTTTTTAATAAATAGGAAAATAGCTAGAGAGTTTATTACAGTTTTTAAAGAGGTATTTTAATGACTATTTCAAAGTTTGTATAACTACAAAAATAAACAACATTAGGTCATTTTAATTTTTTTCAAATACTATGCTTAAAATCCGGCCGTTTATCATATGTTTTTTTGTAAATGATACACAATACTTGTAATATTACTAGACATATCAAATACTTTCAATTGATTTGAACATTGAAATAGTAGCTTCAGGTTTATTGAAGTAAGATTTGTATAAATATTTCAAATTCATTATAAGTTACAAGTAGTAATATTGAATGAATATTATTGACCCTCATCTTAATAACATGACCCAAGAAATATGCTCTACATACGTACACTTTTTTTGTTGAAACCTTATGACATGTGTTAGTTGAATGATTCATTTTGTTACTTCATTAAAAGAATTGTAAGACGCCATTTAAACTTCATTATCAATATGCATCCCAAACAATAATATCCCTTATTGTTCTTAACTATCAGGATGTTACCGATTATTTCGAGATGCCTCACAGCTAACGTTAAATAACGCATCTTTAACGCAGTCACAGCCTATTGTCAAGAAAGATGGACTTTGTGAGGTCAGCTTGGAGTTTCACCTCATTCTTTTAGGAAAACCTGTGGATACAGAAAAATGAGAATCAATGCCAACATTATTTCTGTAGTCAACCTGGCAATTTGTAGCTCTGACATTCAATCTTAACTGAAGTGAAAAACAAATAATTTCACGGAGAGAGGAAACATTTAATTTTCACTTGTTAACTATTAATGTTACTTAAAAAATAATTTGATTGCTTTTTTTCAGTCAACTACTTTAGTCAAATTAGTTTATTTTCGTTCTATTAAGGCGGTGTTTCTCCCTTCACTGGATGGCGAGAACCAAAGACGACCAACACAATTTGCGGGTAATTTCCCTTTCCAGGTATCTCCTCAAGCGAGGCATCCCCTCAGACTTCACGGCCTAAGCTCTCGGCATGTGTGATAATGTAGTTTACGCACGTGTAAGTATGTGTGAGTAAGGAGAGAGTATAGGACAAAGAAAAAGAAGGAAGAAAGAAAGAAAGAAAGATCATGCGGCGTCCGTGACCCATTTGATTGTGTAGTTATCCGGAATTCGCGTTGTATTAATCGGAGAAACTATGGGAAACGACTGTTTAGAGCAGCCCAGCAGGTTTTTTGTTGAAAAAAAAAACGCGTCTGAATTCGGCAGGGGTCAAAGCAATCCTGCATGACAGGACGCGGCTTTACCGGGAGAGATGGCTCAGTGTATCACCTGATGTCTCTGCAGTTCCTCTGACCGGGAGGTCCTAGGTTCGAGTCTCGACGGCGGCAGGATTTTCGACACTAGCTTGTCAGCTAGGTCGAATTCAGTCGCTGTCTGGAGGAGAATTATAGCGGCCGGCTCCTCTGATAGGTAGTTTTCCGTGGTTTCTCCGGTCAACACCAGGCGAATGCCGGAGCAGTACCATAACAAGTGGGCCACGGAATCCACGGGATGTTTCCTTCCTCCTTCTTGATCTATCCTCACCCCTTACACACAGACACGTACAGTAACATGCATTACACAACCACACATGCCGGGAGACCGGTCGGGAGTTTGTCCCTGCTGGGGCGGTGCCCCGCTGGTGCGAGATACTTGGTTGAGGGGGAATCCCCGCTGGTCGACGGTAGGTCGGCGTCGAATCTCGTCATCTTGCGGGGAAAAAATCACCTCCACCTCCCGAGGAAATACGCGCACTACACTTATGGGAATAATGACCACGGTAATTGACGCGGAATCACGAACAATCAATCAAATAAGGACGCGGCTTACGGGTTTTTTTCTTTACATTAATTGTGCTTAAATCAAAATTAGTGCGCCCCAGATTCTTAAAACTTGCAGTTCAAGGCTGATGTTTACGAGTTAGGTTCCTCAAGTCTTAAACCCACGAAATGAGATATTTTGAGAATATTCTTTTGACGTTCGGTTCTGTTGCCCAAGTTACCAATGCTGCCCATGCCCATGGTTGACGCGAGGAGTATCTCTATGCTGAAGGAGGGGTTATCGGGTTTACACATGCGAGAACTCTATCACAGGTGCGAGAGCAAAATACGATATAATCTAAATGTTCAGATATCCAAAGTAAATTACTTAATTTCAGCTATACGTAAGCTCTTCTCTCCTTTTAGACTAATTTGTTCATTTTTACGTTGCCCAACACCATCTCTCATTTGTTAGCTCTTTCTCCAAAGCTCATTGATATTACTGTAGTTTTACTTCCATGATTTAAATATTAGAATATCTTAATGAGTTTGATTTTGATTCTGACAATTTAAGTTATTATTAATGGTTCCATTAATTGATCGACAGCCATGCAGTAATAAGTTCACAGTGATCTGATTTTCTGCTATTGAGTCCTTCGTCGGAAATACCTTTATGTTTCATACTCCGTTCTTACTAGAAAGTTATGAACAACAGCAAAACATAATAATTTTAAATGAACCTGTTCATAATTTAATTCAAGTAAACTCCCAACTAATAGTCCACACTACTTTTTATATGTATATTTTACAACATAATGTATTCGTTAGTTTGTAAGTAAATTCCTTTTTCGTTTTCTAATATTTTAGTTCAATGCAATGAAGCGTTGTGCTTCATAATGAAGACTCAAATCATAGTGAACCATATATCGACTGAACTACATATATTATGAACCATAAATCGATTGCCATATAGTATTTTTTGGATTGGTGTGGGGACTAGGAACCAGGTAAAAGAATCGTATAAATGTAGCCTAGCTGGCACCGGGTTATACATAATTGCAGTGTAAATAAATTTATATTATCTTATTCCGCCTCCTTTCGATAGTAAATAATCACAAAAAATCTATTCAATTTCCTTAACAAACACCCGTACACTTTATGTACATGCGGGAACAATTACATCCATTAACTTCAAACACACTTCGTATATTAAACCTTAACAAAAACGTCGCTGGGACCACCTCTGCCCAATCGAAAAGCACAAACGCAACGATCGACAGGGGAACGCTTCGCGGGGGAAAGTCGAGAAAGAAAACATCAGACGAGCGAGGAAATATCGGAAAGTGATGGTAAGTTAATTGGAAAGAAATTTGATTGAAAAGTTGAGCGTCACCACGACGGGAATGGGGAGGCGAAAAGCGACGAGGAAAGTGAATAAGCGACCGACAAGGGGTGCACGACTTTTCAGAGGAAGAAGTGAAGTCACAGGCGCAGGATAAAGTTAGAAATTGGGAAGAAAATAAAAAAGTAAAATTGCAAAAATGATGAATATATAGAAGAGTAAGAAGCAGTAACACGGAATCAATCAGGAGAAAGAAAGAGAGAGAATGAAAGGACGTTCAAGAACACGAGGAGAGCGAGGGAGAGATTTAGGAAGAAATGTGAGGGAGGATAATGTCTGAAAATGACACGTTGAAAAGAATAATGAATAAGATACACGAAGAAACAGGAAATTTAGAAAGAGAGAGATAGTGAATTAGGAGTTCGAGAAGGAAGAGTGGGAGAGCAAAGCAGCTCAAGCCGGAGGCAATATCTGCTGTGAAGACGATGTTGACATTACACCAGCCTCCATGTAGCATCCCTTCTCCTTGATTAATTTAGTGGTTCTGTTTGTACAGGTAAACAAACATTAATCTCTTGCCCCCAGAGGTCTAACGCCCTCACTCCCCAACTCAGCAATTCGCTACCGAAACACTCTTGCGGAATGGCTCACTCACTACCAATATATACTCACATTTACCCGAAAAAACTCATTGAAGAAAGCAATGTTAGAAGCTTAAAAATGTCCCTTAATTTAGTCTCTTTGTAAAATATGTCGTCTTACCCCGGAGTCGCTTGTCTTCGTCTACTCACAATTCAGCAGAAGACCATACCAATAGCTGACCAGACAGACGTCCAATGTATGCATCTAAGAATAAGAGTTATAATGCGTGAGAGAGAGAAAGATAGAGAGAGAGAAAAAAAGAAAGAAAGAAAACTTGATGAAAAAGGGAATATATCAATATTTCGAAAGTTGGTAGTAGCATCATTAGGAAACCAATCACAGGAAGCCTCGATAACAACGAACCAGACACCATACGATTCTTGTATCGGTTTTTATATGGTGTTCACTGCTCGAGGACGCACTAGATCCGTGCAAATTTTCTGATAATCATAACAGTTCGTACCAGGATTTATCGGAATACTGTTCTGTTATCGGTTTCTCTGGTTATACGTTCATGCTCACTATTCATTATATCACATATTATTTGTATTTTTTATCATCACAAGCTTTCTTTATGTCTTTCTCTGTGAAGATCCAATGAGCAACTGCGATAGTTTGAAAAGAACAACCGCAATGAAGATGTAAGTAGAATTAAATAAATGAATATTTTGTTCATTTATTTATACATTAATGAAGTAAGCATTGATTCTCGCAGAGAATGTATATATTTCCCGTTATTGCAATGTAAATCCTGCTTATTTTCCTATTGGTAGCAAAGTTACGTTTTATTTTCGAGTTGCAAAATTTAATGCAAAGGTTAGGGTCAATTTGTTAATGTTTTCTTAACGACAACCTCATAACAATGAAAAATATGTTCCCGTTTCAATCTTAAATCCTTTCATTCATGTTTCATTAGAAGTCAAGACCGACCAAGCCAAAAAAATCGGTCAAGCACGTCGCAAATATAATTTTCCGTTCCCTAACTTCACAAAGGGTGAACACCACTGATCTGAACCACTGAGGCTGATGGAATATTTTCTTACGTGGTTACGACTATACCTCTTTATCGGCGGCACAGAGGCTCTCAGTGCGCTGCCCTCGAAATATGTTTTAAATTGACTCTCATTACTAACCAGACGACCGGGCGGCATTTCTGGAGGCAATTTGAGTTTGAGAAAGTTGATCTCGACGCTCCTCAGAAGATCGGGTCCCTGAAGCAACGCGGAGATAAAAAGTTTTGCGTAGGAATAAAGATGAAGATGAAAAGGAAACGAGAAGTGGAAGGAAGACAAGAAGGTGGCAAGGGAGCTGGCACACTAAAAGCGACTGGCAACCGGTGGGACTATATTTAAGCGCATTTTCATCTCATTATAAAGTTCACATATTCTCTGAGAAGAATGCTATATTCTCGAGCTTTGACTAGCGTAGCAAGAATTGTGCTTTATCTCACGTAATTGGTGGAGCACTTGTCTGCAGTGGAGATGTCGCTGGGCGAGGAACTGTGTCACTACTAAAAGAAGGTATTATCTTTAGCACATTCTACCAAGAAGGAAGCGAAGACGTAATGTCAGTATCCATGACATATGTGTTTTAGAGAGAGAGTTTTCTATAAAACCCATAAATGGTGATAATTTATACACATTATGTTATGAATTATTTCATTTATGCTTGATGATATATGCGTTGGTACAGTCATCATTTAGTTTTTTTGGAAAAGGGAACTTAATAAAAAAACTGAAGAGACAAGGTAGCAAAGTATATACTATATGAAATCTATGATATGTAAATTACAAAACTGTATACCCGCAACTTTAGACCACAAAAAATGTAATGACTAGGCAGAATCAAAATAATCCTTGATTATGTAATGTAGGCAGTAAAGTAACATGTTCCTTACTGTCAAAAATCTAAATCATTTATGCTGTTATTAACTAGAACAATTGAATTTAATGAATCACCTTCATGAAAATCATCCCATCCACTTTAGTCTTCTATTTTTACTCTTAATGCCTGTATAATTTTGATTAAACTCCTTTTGATCGTATACAATACCATAATGGATATTGTGCTCCATCATTCTACATATATAGGAGGAAAATATATTGAATAAATGCACTCTTTAATACATTCAATATTATATTTAATGTTAACTAATATTTGCCAACTAAATGTTCTATCTTCCTCGAATGAAAGAAAATGTATTTTTGCCGCATTGATGGGGCTTGCCTTTAAAAATTGTTATGTGTGACTCATGTAGCACTGGAGAAATTCAATGAACCGAAAGCATTTAGAAATAAGTGACTAAGTTCTTGATTGGCAAAAAAATTGGTCATTCAATGTATTTGGAGACAGACAAAAAGAGGGGGGAAAATCTACATTTCTACCAGTTCATAAAGACAATCTGGGCAAAGGACATGGGAAGAAATCCTGGAAACTAGGAAAACCGCAGTGCATATTGTAATATAGAGTATCACAGTACCACCTAGTAACCTAGTAACCACAGTACATATGTATAGTAATTGACCACAATTTCTATAAAAGTCACGATAAAAATCAACAAACAGATTTTCAGTTTTAATTTATAAACGTAACTGTCCGAGATAGGAACAGCTTACCTTCTGCACTGCTTCAATAATAATGTATGATGTTGAAATAATGATAAATATTTTTGAAAAGTATATTTGTTAATACAATTTAAATAATTAATGTGATATCAATATTTGATCGTCGTAAGTGTATAACTGTTATTACCTGATACCGTAATATATTAAAATTTAATTAAAATATTAATAATATCAACATCACTTTTTGTCAAAGAAGTTCAAGCACAATAACTACACATTAAACATTGTTTTTGTGAATATTTCAATTAAAAGAAAATAAATTCAGAAATTGAATACTCACGGAGTTTACACGTTCGCAACGTGTATGCATGTGTGCTTTTTTGTTGTAATGTTGGATATTAGTGTTCTGAAATACACTCGTTTCTAATTGGCTCCATATATCGTATTCTTGACAATTTTTATTGTATCCATATTCATATTTTTAGCATAAGATAGCTTCTTATTTTTTATAGTAGTAACATTACAGTTATTTGTAACTTTTCCATACAAATCTTCTTACAAGCCTTCTTATTTTGAGGTACACCCCAATTCGCTGCTTGACGTGGCAACACATCTGAACGAATGCGGGCGTGAGCCCTTCACGAGTAGAGTCCGTGCAGCAGCGCAAATTGAAAGCATCCTCTTCAGTATGAAAGACTCTTTTCAGTAAATACGGCTGCATCTGGTCGAAATTAAATGTTGTAAGACGATCCCTCTTCGCAGAATGCGAATGATGCGAATAAGTCACAAGTACTTTCAGCCCCTCCATCTCTTCTTCTCTAACTCTTCCTTCCTCTCTCTGTGCTGCTTTGCATACTCCGCGCTAATAATGGCGATAAATGGCAGCCGGTTTTCTTCAAATTTGGATACGTTGCAATAAATAAAATATTGTTACGTACACTTTTTTAGTAAATGTTATTTCACAGAGTTTTAAATTTGACCTCTCCAAAAAATAGAAAACGTGTGTTACCTTATTGTTTCGTTTAGAAACATTCAAACAAGCATAATTGTAAATCTTGATCTGCGGATCAGAGGTTTAGGTAACTATGCTCTCCTATAAAATTTAGTAAATGTGACAGTTTTACTTTTGACTGAGAAGCGGAGTTGGTGTTATTTTAAACCATTGTGATTCCACCAATTCTTGATGTAGAACATAATGTTGTATACCTCTGGGTAGAGGACAAGAAATCTGTAGAATGTGCCAATAATCTCACTTCGCCCAAAAATGGACTCACTCGTAGTGTTTTATAGCTGCGAAACCCACAGAGTTATAAACTCGCATTAAAAATTTGCTTGGACTCTTTCGGCAGGAAAAAGTAAGTACATCACCTTCCAATGAATACAAGTCCAGAGAGTGTCTTTATATGTCTTGCTATGAACACATTCATTTAATTTTTCTTTGCCGGATCAAAATGATCCGTTTATATCTGAAAGAGAATAAAATAAAAAAAATACAATGCAGTCAGTATAGGAGATACGAAGCACAAAGTAAATAGCGCAATGTATTACAAAAATTTACAAAATTACCCTAAAAGGTAATACTTTATACGATATACTTTCCACCAATCTAGTTCCTGATTCATCCACAACTCAATTTTTATGCTCCAATTCTTATTCTCATCATCAACACTACGTTCCCCATCATCTCCATCCGCTTCTTAAAGATCTCTCTCTCTCTCTCTCACACACACACACACACACACACACACACACACACACTCACACATTAATTCCTCCTCACTCTCACTCACTCACTCTCTCACTCACTCACTCTCTCTCTCACTCTTTCACTTTTTCGCTCTTTCTCACCCTTTTGCTCTCTATCCTTCTGGCTTCCTATCTCTCTCAACCTCTTGCAGCCACCCTTACCAGCGCCACCGCTTCCGCGGATTGGGTATCACGCAATTAAGGTTACATTCACCAGCAAATGGCTCCCATTGTGCAACTGCGAAACCTCTAAGCCCGATGAAACGACGGCATGAGGGAGGAAAATTTCCGGGCGCGACGCTCAGGTAAAGCGGCTGCTGGTGGCGGAGGCGGGGGAGCGGTGGATCGGCGTTAGGCGTAGGAGGCTGGGTAGGTGTTTGGGAACTGAAAACGGGAGGCGGTTGAAGGCTGAGGAAGTTGCTGTTGGTTTGAGTCGAGATCCTGTTGATCTCTCACTCCATTCTCGGATCATTGTGTAGATTAAATACGATGCCACATGATTGTACTCGAAAGAATGCTAATACATACGCACGTACGCGCACTCGCTGAATACACCTTTACGAGCGCGCTCACACACACAGACACACACAGACACACACACACACACACACACACACAAGTTCACACACGCATGCATAGACACTCGTTCACACCCACTTGCACAGAAACAGCCTATAGACGCAGAGCCACGCTCATACACATCCACAGACATCTACCTACAGATACATAGAGACATACTCAGTTGCATTAATAGCAGTCGAGTGTTCCGATTTTCAGAGGGCATGTATTGTGGAGGCTGGTCCGGGCAGAGAAGTAGTTAGATCTTCTTTGACACAACGTGGTAATTGTACATTATACGAACGAAAAGAGCTGGAATGTTTCGATTTTAGCGATGATGCCTAGCAATAAGAGGAGCCGAGAAGATCGTTGCGTCAAGTTGAATCGAAAACGGTTTTCCCACGTAAAATCAATAATTTCAATCAAAAAGTATAATTGACATGATTTATAATGGATGTCAATGGTTTTTACTCTATATCAAAACTGTGATGTTTAGGGATTTGAGAGCGAAAAATGTAACAATATGATCTCACCACCTTTCATACCTTTCTTGTCCAAAACAAAATTTCACGCTCATATAGCCAGTACTTCTCCAGGTTTGTTTTCATTTTAACGTATATGTAGGTGTGCTCATGATTAATTACATAGAAAATTGACAGTGAAACTCATTCATAGTTTATAGTCATTCAAAATTTATAAAAAGGATCAATTTCCTTAAATTAGTTTTTGAATATCAGAATTTTTAGAGAAAGAGATTTCTACACATTCTACGGTGAAAATCATAATCCTTTCTTTGTACGTGGAGCAGATTAAAAACAGAACAGGTGAGAGATGATCTGTACAATGATATTGAAACTAAAGTGCTGTGATATTGCGTGGTGCCAAACGGTCCGCAACCATGCAGGCGAGCGCGGCCGGATAGCGGTAGTGTGCTGAGGCTCAGGCACCGAATCGGCGGGCGAATACCCACTGAATCCCGTGGTCAACTTTTCCTAACACCAAGCCGTTTACCTACTTTTAATAAAAGGCATAGCCCGACTCCATTCCGTTTGATTTCCTCCTTAGTAAGAGGATTGATTTCTACGTTGTCAGTGGTTTGCTTAGAATCACATTGATCGATTATAAATTAACCAATTCTGTTTTCAAGAATCATTTGTATGTCCTTTTATAGTGCGGTTTTTCTAACTCTGCCCCTCAAGACCCTACGATCACGATGGAATATCACACGGCATTTTGCGTCTTTCTCCGTCGTGCCGCTAGAAATCGCATGATCGCAAGCACTGCTTGATACGGTCGCGATCATGCCATATCTGGCGGTTTGACTGAGAACGTCGCGAAATACCGTGACATGTTCCATCGTGACGACGGGCCGTGAGGGTCAAAGTTAGAAAAATCGCAGTATAGAACAACGTTGAAAACCACTGGTTAAAATTTTGTGGAAACAAAATATGAAATTACTTATCATGAGCATCTTAACTCGCTGACTTAATATAGGCATTTCTGAAGATTCTACCATTTTAAACTTTGTTAGAGGTTTTATCTCGACTGACGTGAGAATATTTACATGCGCTACTTACTAATGCAAACTTTCATAAGTTTTACCGATCTGTGTACAGTATTGACATTATAGTGACACTTTCTTTCACGGTCACCAGCGCCGAAAGAACGTTTTGAAAAACAAAGCTGGTTAATTACGAAGTAGGCTACAATGGTACAAGACCTGAGTATTTAAAGTATTTTATAGAGGACGAAAAAATAATGTGGTTTAAAATTAATGTCATAGATAAATTTGTAAATGCGAAGAAAAATCAAAATTAAAATTTTTAATTATATCATGAAATTGGAAAAACCTATAGTTTATTTTCTGTAATATTTTATTGTAATAAATATTTTCACTCCTAAACTTCAGTTTATAAATCATAAAATTAAATTAATGACGCGTCTTTAATTAGGGAGACAACCATAATATGTCGGTTCAAGGGCCTTCTCTGTTGAACTCAGCGGGTAATGCTGTATGTGAGGCGGAAAGCGAGTCCAGAAGGAGGGGCAGGTTACTAGCGGATCTAGGGAAAGGTCATGGCGGCCGTGTTCCCCCAAAAACCTAGAGTTTTCGTTTACCTTTCTTTATTTAACAAAATTTAAATATCCATTTATGATCGAATTATGCAATTATTTAAACAATATTGTATAGTATCATATCTATAGTACATAAAAATGTACAATAGAATAACAAATATGTTTATTATTTAACAAAATTTTACGATACTCCCCCCCGCCGAGTAATCGGCTGGATCCGCCCCTCTGAGGCTGGTACGCATTCACATGATTCCCCTACATTTCAGCGAGCAGAGCCTTCCTCATCACGGAATTCGTTGAATAGTGAGATCTCCCGGCAGATGCACAATTTCTCCTTCGATATGGTTGTGATAGACACAAGCTTGCCTTGTACGACGTGTGGCTCCTGTCACGTGACTTTGTACCAAAGATCGGCGTGGATGTGCACCCGCTGGGGTACTCTGAAGAATAGTGCTTTAAACCTCGATATTGTGACTACCGAAAACTATCGATATTCTTCAAAGAAACTATCGAATAATATCTATAGTACTATCGAAACAAAAATTAAAAAGATCATGTATGTTTCAACTAATTGATAATGTTTTTCTGTAAATAAATAAACTACAATAATATTATGGTATGATACTTGTATAATAAGAGTTGATTCAAATAATATCTTCCTGTAGCCACCTCGAAAAAATTTAGGCAAATATCATACACTACTTCAATAAATTAAATGTTGCCAACTTATGTGCTAGTAAACGTCTCCGCGCATACAGATTATTGTAGTTTTTACTCCAATAATTGACGCGCATCATTAGCGTGAATTTTGTCTCTTGTTAAGAAAATACAAAGTCGAACTAATATTTGAACCAGTGATCCCTTTGTATTTACAATAATGAGAGATAAATAGTAGATGAATTGTTGCTGGAATATTTGTAATTAAAAATGAATTGTCTAAATGTATACATTTTAATAAAAATGGATTCCAATAGTATTCGATAGTGTCCAGAAGTATCGAAAGTTTTAATAATACGGCACTATCGATAGTGCCATCGAGGCTTAAAGAGCTCTACTTGTCTGTTGAACGAGGCGGTTTTCTCTGGAGTTAAGGCTGCAAGGAGTGACCGCAATAGTTTCTTTATGAGTTTACTAAACATTTTGTCGTTTTTTGTTGAAATGTAAATAAACCTGTAAATAGAAACTCTATGACTGTGAATTTATTATATGCTGACGAAGCCACACTATGAAAGTTTGGTTGGGTCTAAAAGGGATAATAAGAAAGTTTTGTAAAATCAAGAAACGTAATTTTAAATTTATATTTATTCGTATCCGATAAAAAGCTGACAGTAGAAGCATTTACTCGTATTCGCAGATTACCATGAATACATTACCAAGAATGTGAGTAGTTTGGTGCACCACAAATAAAATACAGATGATTGGAATAGATCATATGGGTCTTGTGAGACGAAAGCAGCAATCTTATTTTGAATTCAGAGATGAAATATTCTCAGCAACGTGGGTGCTGCAGTCAAATGAACGGTTTCAAAGATATTCACGATATACGGACATCGATAAACTTCCCAGCCTGATTTGGTATTTTAGTTTGTGTGTAAAAGCTTTCACTTAAAGTTCAAAAAGAAATGGAAAAAATCACACTATTCTAAAGAAAAAGTAACCAAAGAAAAATCAACAGAAAATTATTTATTCAGTACTTTTCCTTGCATGGCGCAAGAAATGGCTTTTACTTCCGTAAATGTTTTGAAAATTAAAAATGAAGTCCCTATAATGGATATTTTATTTTTGAAATTAACTTCCTCGCTAGTTCGGTAAAAAATATTTAAAAAATAAAATACAAACATGTTTCTGTTTGTTCAGTTTGCGTAAAATATAAAATAAATGTATAAAAGCTTACAGATTATGCAGAATTATGAAATAAGACCGAAGTATAGTCATTGAACCGAAAAGCGTGGTTTCAATGATTGTAGGCCTCATGTACGTATACTACACTACTATAAATTAGTTTTACTATGAAATTTAAAAAAAGATATTACTAGTAGAATATTATCATTTCCACCTGGAGAAAAATAAGAATGGTCGTCTTGTGACAATATCGTCATCCCATGCTCTTAATGGACCTCGTGTTGCAGCATACGTGTGCACATTGGCAGGACCAGAACGTTCCAGTGACTTTGTATGGCCGTTAACGGAACCTGGGCGTACGTAGGCCTTTTCAAGCAAAAACACAATCACGGCAACACTAACACCAATACCCCATACAAATATGGCCTCTCGCACATGTCGTATGGTAAGCGGACGCACTGGCGCTGCAGTAATACGTTCCATCCGAACATTATTAATTTGCCGAAACCACCGCAGAAATGTATTCTCGTAGTTTCTCTTCCATTTAAGTACCACACCATTTTCTACAAGACGTTGAAATAATGCATTGTAGAATCCTGCCTTCGACCAGTTTCTTGTCATCGGCAGAGTTCGATAACCCCACGTTACTAGACATTCCTGGACCTGGTGGTACAACGACACTCCATGGTCAGAAGCACCTTTTTGATGTTTCACCATCTTTAACTCCGTAGGATCGCCAATTATTCCTGCAGATTTTGGAACTACGTTGCCGAGTGTTCTCAAATTCACGAACTTAGCTTTTGCAATAATTGAAGGTGTAATATCGGTGCGTTTCTTAAGAAAATTGTACATTGTACCGTCCGGTGAAGCGTATAAAGTTTCAATTGTTGCATTTACTTCCGCCAGTGTGTTAATCTCTTTGTCACTACCTGGAGTCACAATGAAGCCAGTTAAGTAACCAGCTAATGTATTTGACATGAAAAAATTCATAAGTGACAGCCACACTATTAAGCACCGTAGGCGAGAATTAAAACTTCCTGTAATAAATGTTTCCATTGTATCAAATAAAGCAGGAATTGCAGGCTTTCCGTAGATTACTACAGTTACAAACGTAAAAAACAAAAAACACATAGCGACGGTCAACCAAATAGAATATTTCACAGTAAATAACACACTTGTATGTGTAGCATCACGTTTGTGTACCAACAGACATTGGTTGTCGACATCATATGGATAGATGTAACTGATGTTTAAGTCCACTGGAATATGCCGATATATTTGAAGGTTGCCGAGGTGTAATTTTCCTTTATCGATATCCTCGAGAAGTCTTCTCTTACTTTTATAATGAATGCAGTCCTTTAGGTATCCTGAATGTTCTGCTACAGTTCGTAGAACGTTGTTATAGGTCTCAGCGTGTAGTCTCCACGTGTGGGTACAAAATTCTTTGGACTTCTTGTGAACTGAATACACTCCAACACGTAATGTTTTATCTCGGTTCATCTTTACTTTCAACTTTGGCAAGACACTTTTCTTCGCAGTTGGTAGTAATGAAGAGTTTCTTGCTCGTGTGTTTGCTAAAAGTATGGTAATTAGAAGTAGTGGAACTGAAACTGAAACACATACACACATTTTTATATTTATCGGGATTTGAACTGTTATAAAGTGTATACAATATTTTCCCCCTGTTATATATCTAACATCCAGATTATTTCCTCTGCAAACTTTCAATTGACTCTGAACTTTTGTACAGTGTGTTTTTGTTTCAAGATGCAAGAGCTTGTTTCTTCTTGTGTCAATATTATCCCATTGAAGGAAAATACTACAATTGAAACTTTCGTTTGAAAATTGTTTCAATTTGGGAATAACATTTCCCGAAAAAATTGTGGTTTAATTTCTTTTACACATCAAACAAAAGTGTAGTTGCTTGTTAGGAGACGTTGACAAACAATGAAGCATTTACTAATCATTGCAGTAACATGTAGCTTGTACTAACTCGTAATGGTCAATGAATAAAATAAATGAATATTCTAAAGAATCAGTAACGTTTACTAGCATCAAACGCCGCCAAAGACTGAAGATAACAATTGAAGGATTGAAGTTTTCCTCGCAGAATAAACATAGTATATGAAGATTATTTACACTAAAATGGTCTTTTACTTTATCTGATCTCTCCCATTGTAGAGAAATAATCAATATTCATCTCATTTAACGCACGATATGCAATGGACATGTCGATTGTAAAACACGCGACAAGGTAATTTGTGGGCTCTAATGATTTGAATACTACTTTTGTTGTTCATTATAGATTGCGATCAATGCGTTCACACGTTATTTCCTCCAAGCTGTTTGAAAAGAATGTTTCTGAAACGATGTCACCATTATCGTGTCAATAATGCACAGATTTTTGCAGTATAGTAGGTATGGTAAATAAAAGTTTGTGTGGAAATTTGAGATGGGCATTTCGACGAAAACAGACTAATTCTTAGACCTCTTAATATCTATCTATCTATGATATTGTAACGAATCTAATTCCCTCTTTATTTTTGAAATGAAATTCTCCAGAATTTTTATACCGCACCACTTTTTAAATAACTCAAGACTTTTTCCATGTAACTCAATCCGCCAATACGCGAAATGCTCACTAAATAGAATATTCACTAAATTGTCCCAGCTAGCTCAGTAAAAACCACACTTAATAATGAATTTCTCCTTTAATTTTTGCACGATTGTGGGTTCGTATTTTTTATTTAAACAGTTTCCTACCGTTTTCTTACCATTTACTGCCTGGGCAACACGATCCGCCCGCCATACGGGGGACGAGAAACATCTGAAAGTTTTTTCTATTTGGCTATTGATTGCTAGCCACTAATTATGCAGAATCGCATAATAATCATTAGATCTTAACAAACTGGTTTATTCAATTAAACTTTTTAAATCAACAGTGATTGCAATCCTCATTACCAATGCAACTATTGCCATTTTAATAAATGTTCAGTTCGGTCATGACCCTTTAGAAAATGATCAGTTTTTCACAATACCAGATCTCTTTCCTCAGACGGCGTCACGAAGATCTGCGGACGACGAATTCAGGGCGACGAGATGTCCGCTCTCCTCTCTTCTACCGCGATATTCGTTACCTATCGCCGATACTCTCCCAACCTGTCGGGAACACTGCTATCTCGGGCATCAGGTGTGCGCCTAGCCGCGAAATTAATGATTCGAAGTCCGCTAACCTATCTACGATTTATTTCCTGCTTAATTTTACAGTTTGTGACAAGAATCCTATTATCACGGCTCTATTATTGTTCCGTCCTTGACTCATGAAAATTTAACACTTCCCACGTAGACACGTCCGCTTCCACTGCATAAAAATGCTGCACAATATGTTCAAAGTCTCAATTTGATATTATTCTGCACTATGTCCTTACTCCGATGATATTCAACAATTCTTATTAACCCTTATTAAATTAAAACATCGATCATACCAGCTATACTAATCCACAGTCCTATTATTCTTTCACGAACAAACGTTAAAGTCCAAACTCCTTCCCACCTCACACGCAATAATCTCTAGCACTGACCTGTTTGGTTTGCTGTCTCGTAACAATGGGGCGAGTCAAAACATTTTGCTTCCCAAGTAACAGACTTCAATTCTTTTCCCAAAGCCCCTCTCATATCCGGTCTACTCTTTGCCTGTAAAAACCTAATATTCCATCTTTTTCGTAATTATTTATTGCCTAAATAATTGGTACATTACGATATATATATATATATATATATATATATATATATATATATATATATATAATGTCACGCTCACATTGTAAATTACGTAGTATGCACCTGCTGGTTACCTGCAAGTGACTGAAGGAGGATGGACGTCGTTGGGAAATGAAAGAAGTTATTCAGTGAAACATAATTTCTCTGGTTTAATGTCTTAATAACAAGAAGAAGAAAACAGAAAAGAATTTGAATAAGTTCATTTTCAAAAAAAATATTGTAATTAGATTACAATAATTCTTTAAAAAATCTAATTATATTGCAAGATTAAGATTTTTTTTTCTTTCTCGCCAATGCGCGCCCGGGATTTGCTATTACAGTTATATGTGATCTTTCTAAAAGTCTGCTTATAAGTTTTGCCTGAAGGGCTGAAACCTAACCATGGCAGGTTCTATTCGCATGACATCACCCGTCTGTGGTCCTCAATGTCGTTGTCCTGGCCAGCTGTTGCGGCCTTCCTCCAGGCGCGAAGTTCGTCTGGCCGGGTCGATTTGCCGACGCGGTGCATCCAAGCGGCGCAGCTCGGTGATGTGAAGGTGGTAGCAGGTAGTTCGGGGCGCTTCCGCACTCACACGCCACACAACTTACGCCACACAACTCGCAAACGTGATTCTTTCCCCACACCTGTAGTATCGAAGCAGCAGGTGGTCATAGTTCATGCTCCTTTTAACCATTCTCAATTTTTACAACACTTCGCAAAATTCAGCGGAATAGTTGTGCTCTGATAACAGCTTTACGTGATTTATACAAGTCCACAACCTGTCATTCAACCAGGGAATTATGCAAGCAGAAATTTTTTGACAAGAAACGACACATTGTTTTCTTCCTTTTGGCGTCGCCGAAGAGGATAAAATTTAAAATTTTTCTGTCACCACTGATTTCACAACGCTACGAATACTTTACTTTCAAGAATACTAAAAAAATTATTTAATATAACTCACCACCGAGAAGCGTCTGTTACGACAGTCAATCGGTGTGTCCCTTTTTGTCGCTGGTAGAGAATCTCCTCCACCTCTGTTCTCCCCACTCTTTTTTTGAAAGGTCTTTGATCTCTCCGAAATCTAATAAACACGCCTGCCCATTGGCTCAAGCTTACTACGCCGAAAATGAACCTCGACCAATCATAGAAGGCGCCTTAGGGGTTCCTTCTTAAAAATTCTATTATCTCCATTCTTGTTCCTCACACTGTATATAAAATCCAGGTGGCTCTTCGGTGTAATTCGTCGTTGGTGGCACAAAATTGACCATTACTATACGTTAATTATCGCCTAGTTCGATGGGCGGTCGAGTGATGGGCGAAGGGTGCTGCTACCTCTTTTGCAAGCACTCGTCCTTTGTAAACAGAGATGATGGTGATTTGGAGGGTGCCGCTTGCCCTCATCATAGGCACAAAGAAAGGAAAGGGCGGGCGGAAAGTGCGAGAGAGATTGCCGATCATACGGCGCCGTCGAATTCAAGAAAGCTCTCGAGTCCGTCGTTTTTACGTTCCATTTGGCAAGAACTAAGAAACCGCATAAGAACGATTTTGTAAAACTGTACTACCGATGCACTACCGATGGACTACCGAAAAAATGTACTACCGATATGGTCACGATCGATGCAACTAACTTGTTCATAAATTCACGTAATTTTCACGATGCTTTCAGCAAAACGAATGATTTCGACCAGTGATCTTCGTAAGAACGTTTTTCTAATAGTCTGGAGTATTTGGTAGAAGTGTGAATCTCCACAGAGTAACGGCCACATTGAGCTGGCAAGTGGCTGTCGCCGGCTCGAATATCTGGTGTAGCATGCATGGGTTCAGACTGAAAATGTTGAATCTCGCGCTTCATTTAATCATACATTAGTATTTGGTGTAGTGTGAAAGAAAAAAATTTAACTTGAGTTTGTTCAGTGAAAATGATGTACTCGCGCTTTTAATTTTGTTTATGAGGCAAGAGATTGTTATAAAAAGAAAGACAAATACCTTGTTATTTTGTTATTTGGATGATGAATTATTGGAATATTTATTGTCCTTTTTATGATAAATTCGGGAAGATGTATAAATTACGGGCTCCTTAAAGCACTTGACCAAGAAAATAAATCTCTCAAATTGCAAATTAATATAATACAAGTTCGATTAATGTAATAAATATTCATAGGTGAGTTCTCGGACACGGTAATTATTTCCTTTCATATGATATTGTAATTAGTGTTACCGAGCGACCAATTTAACGTTAATAATTGGAACTATTGTTTATATTTAAAGTGATATGGTGATATAACCGCCAACACAACTGTGTAACGGTAATGATTCATTAGTGCGAAATGTTTAAAGATAATTAGTCAAGCGAATGCATTTCCATACTTGAAATGAAAATAGCAGTTGTGATAAAAAGTGTGATAAAAGTGTGAATCTTATTATTAATAATTATTGTTTGTTATTATTATTGTTATTATTATTATTATTCCATTTTTCTCCAAATTCCTATAGACCATATTTACCTGCTTATTCCGAGTGACCACAGAAATAGTTCAAACAGTTGAATTTACTTGATTTTACGGAGATAAGTAAGTAAATATATAATAATTAAATATACATCCATGAATAGTTAAAAATAGGGCTGTAACTACTACGCGATATACTTATATATTGTATATGTGAATTGTATTGAGTGACAATCAAACTTAATTGCACATTGATATCAGTAATGAGTTCAGCACAATGATATCAGTAAGATTTTAAGCAAACAACGAATCAATGCAGCGTTTTTCAATTCGAAGAATTCTTCGTCTTTCCTTTTCGAGCAACTTCTTTCTTTTTGATTTTTTCCAATAATGTGAAGAAAGTTCAATTACAAACACAAAGAATGACGAGATTATTCCAGCAGCCAGTACGTATCCTGCAAGTCTGACGTAATTGACCGAAGCGACTTCATCACTTTCGGGAATTATAGGGTGGGTATAAAAAATTAAGAAAGGATATTTTTTAATGTAATGAATCTCATGCCAATGCTCCACCATATCTCCTTCCACCATCCAGTAAAGTATCATGGTAAGACGTTCAGCAAAACAAGAATCTTCTGGCACCGCGTATGTCTCCATGTAGAGACGAAGATGCTCCTTCATTCGATGAGTCGATCCTAAGAAGTTAGCGATAGTTCTGGCCCAGTACCACGTAAGGGAATCGGGATTTATCATAGCACATTGCTGCCCGGGTGTGTATATTGCGTAATACAGCCTCTTTGCCAGAAGAGCTCCCGCCGGATTGGTTTCGTCGAAGGTATCGTCAAAAAGAGACGGCTGATTGGTCAAAACCGGCAGGCCCGAATCCGCCAGTTGTTCGACAGTGTCGATCTCCTCCTCCATAAGTGGTGACGTCATTTGCTGAACCATGACGCACTGCACGAGAGTTACAATGACGACGCTCAGAAGAAGGCAGAGAACAACGAAACAGCGCTGGCGAATGTCTTTGACTTTAGCAGCACCAGTCCACGTTTGCCCGAGAAAGACGTTGGCCATATCCGCTGCACTCTGCCCGAGGCTTTGTCGCCCAAAGAAGTACCACGTTACAGCGCTAGAGATGTATGCGGTTCCCAGGAGGATCCACGTAAGAGGAGGAAAGGCTGCGATGAAAGCAGACACGACGCTCAGTTGCCCTGCATGTGGCACGAGCGCCACCACGGTGGAGGTTCCAGTCAGAGGCCCCAGATATCGAATGCCCCTTCGAGGACGAAGAATGTACGGAGATATAGCAATGTCTGATTTACCTGAAGCTATGCTCTTTATCGACACAAATGGGTTCTTCTTTTGAACATCCAACACATTTTGTGTCAGTTCAAATCTTGCGTTGAGTAACTTTGAAAACTCTTCCAAAACGTCGAGGTCTCTTTCGGGAACATGATAAGAACTTGTGTGGTTTTCTAAATCTTGGGATGCCCTGAGTTTAAACCCATTGAGATTTACCAACATTCGTGAGAATATTTCGTTGACATTTTTACCAGTTGGATCAGGAATTGTAATTATGGATTTTTTGAACGGATTGTATACATTCCAATTGATCTGGCATCGATTAACAAAAATGTATACAACAGTGAGTACATGAAGATAACTGTGAATAAATTGCACGTATTTTCTGTTGTCTGTTTGAACGCAGGAATTGTTAGTAAAATCCAAAAATACAAAAAATATCGTATATGCACATTTAAGACTTCTATACGATTTTACATTTGTTTCAATGATATTTCGAATATTATCTTTTTCTAAAACAAATAAGCATGATTTTAATCTGCAACTACTCAAGTTCAGTTTTGCTTCATACACAATTTGAACTGGTAGATTTGCACGTTGAATGAAGACAGTTGATAAAGATCTGTAAAAATTCTCAAATCCCGAATAATTTGTCATTCGTAATTCCATGTGTGTCGAGGATGATTCAATCAGCTCAATCAGTGCCGTTGATACGGATTTGCCGATCTTCGTTTCAGTCAGATCATGATACGGGGAAAGGCTTTTTTGCGAGCTGACTGAAACTGTGAAAAATAGTAAGCGCAGAATCACCAACACACTCAATGTCATATTGTGTCGAGCTCTAATGCTGGTACTACAACGTTACCTCATGGTCTCACATTTATAATAGTTTAACGAAATCAATATAATGACTGTAATTGCTTAAATTCAGCTTCGTGCGGTCGCGTGTTTAATGTGTGCCCGATCACAAGGCGACACTTTTGGCGCCGAAGAACTTCCTTCACTATTCAATATATTTCAGCTTCTTTTCATCGTAATTGAAAAGAATATTTATTAAAAACCATTACGTACACGTTATATTGAGTCGAATATTTAATTAAAATATATTTAAACCATTTTTGTAATGAAAACCGTTATTTCGTACAAAGGAAATTTTTATCTTCAAAATCGGTCTCGAAGCTCTTCCTTCGAAAATACTTGGTAACACCTCGCATAAAATTTAGTGATAATAATACAATAAAAGAAAACTAAATTAATATCAAATGAATTAGGAACTCTTTTATAAAATCAAGCAATGTCAAATTTCAATTTCCTAAAATTATTAAATACATACAGTTCCGCATTAACAAGTTAAAAACTGTTTTTGTTAAATCACATTAATATTCAATAATTCCATAAATCCGTAGTATCAAAATAATTTTATCATGTTTCCAATAACACCGTACTGCATATTTTGTATCAATAGTGCCTTCTGCACAAGCAGAGCAAAGCTACTTCCCTTTGTGAATGATCCTTATACATTTTTCTCACACATTTACTGCATGCGGTTTTTTGGAACCACAGCTGTAACAAAAACAGAGGAAAAAAATATGAAATAGGCTTTTACACGGCGGTGGTTTTACTACTTAGAACGAAAACTGCTAATGGTGGTCATTAGGAGGTGGATGTTTATGACTTAAAATATCGCCAAAAAATGATCCACAAAATGCTCTTAAAATGTTTTTAAAATGCCCTAATACCAAAGCAAAATTACGTTAAAAAATGTTATCAAAACCAGTTCGGATGAACAACTCAAGCTGTTGGATACATTATTGATGTAATCGAGGCTTCTTCCTTTTGTTCATGTTAACTCAGCCTGCAAACTTTTGGTTTGGACCGTTTTTATCAGGAAATCTCTGTCTTCAGTTATCCCAAAATCGGCTCAGCCGCCAATGACGCTGACAGACATGATGGGAATCTTAGATTACATACTCAAAGTAGCTGACATCACAACTTCTGAGCGAGTAGATCGAACAGACTACTAAGTATAGGTACTCTGGAATTCTGTGGAGAAAATGTGTTGCGTCTCGTAAATATTATTTGAACCAAGAACCATTAAAATTATATTAAAATCGATGAAATCAGCGAAAAATGCACTAAAAATGACGGAAAATATAAATAGTGACTTATTAGTGGAAATCGATGGAAAATGCAAAAACTGGTTATTTCCTTTTGTCATATCATAAAATGAATTAACTACTAATTAATTACTAAACGGCATTTTTTTCAAGTGAATAGAAAAAAATATTTCATTAAAATTCGCCCTTAATAGGCACGCGAATTTGGCGCAAATACGAATGGCTCTAGAGAAAGACATTATCGATATTTTGGGTATAAATAGAAAACTAAAGAATATTTGAATTCTCGCCTTGCGCATTACAAGAATCAGGGAGCAGTGCTGCTTATTTTTTAAAGGTGGTATTTTTACCGCCAACGCGATTGCACGAAAGTTTGTAACATCTGAAACATTGATAACATTTCAGGTTCTTCAACAAATCGTACACCAGTCACAAAAACTGAAAAAAATTACGTTGTTATTTTACGAGGCATGAAATTGCGCTATTTGTAAGTGTGTACACAGTAACAATAGTGAAACTGTTTACAGAAATACCACACTTTTCACGTGACAGTACTTCGACCCACAGGTCTTTACTCAGTTTTTGTGTGCAGAGACGCCATAAAAATGTATATTGGTAGTTTCATTGCGTCAGACTCTTTATTGCGACATGAAGGAGAAAATGGGCAGTTCAAGACCGGATGTATGCAAACAGTATAACTATTATGGTGTTAAAAACATAAAAGTTATTTCCAATGCTAGCAGACATCAAAAGCGGTGCGTATTAAAAATGCTTCCGGGCATGTTATCTTCTTTGTATTACTTCTTCGAAAATTCAAATTCAAATTAATGAAATTTTTCATTCCAGAAGGCAAATTAAAAATAAGAGCTCAAATAAATGAAAAATCTAATATAAATGTAATAGATATAGTCCATAAGATATTAGTTAAAATATGAAAGAATTATTTCAAGGAATATTATGTCAATATTTAAGCAATGGAATTCCACGATAATTTCCATTCTCACCCCCCAATTTCACAGAGGAGTGACGTCCGTCTAAGAACAAACATAATTGATCTTCAAATGATGATTACACACCCTGACAATTGGTTACTAAAGTAAAATTAATGCAAAGAAAAGAAGTGCTTGATCAAACGTTCTCTCGTACTACATGCATTTTCTAAAGCATACAATGTCAACTAATGCTTTATTTACTTCGTCCAGGCTTGCCCTCTAATAGCTATGCAAACAGTAATTGTTCGTGGAAATTAATTTTGGCGATGAATCTAGTGGTATATATGTAGTTACATCGTTTGATTAAACTAATTCGATACGGTAATAAATGAAAGAATGTTTTTTGAAATCATAAAATTGTCTTGTGGAGAAGCTATTTAAAATAAAAAAATCAATTACTAATATTAAAAATAGGTTGTGGGTGAAAGTAGCCTTTTAAACTTAACTCGATGTACCCCTTGTTTCATGGAATAATATAATGAATCCAAAAAATTGTTTCGAAACATTAAAACTTTTAACTGTTAAAAGGGTTGGTTGACTCGGTAACTTAGTGGTCAGAGCAGCTGGGCGTAAACCAGAAGGCCCGGGTTCGAATCCCGGTCGTGCCGACCAATTCTTTGAACAAATTTAATTATTAAAACGCATTGTTACTTGGTAACATGGTCACAATTTGGAGTTTATCAACATCCTCTGGGTGTTGATTCTATATGACTGCGGAACATATTCTCCGAGCGTATAGCTTCCAACAAGGTGACGGGAATGGTGACAATTATATATTAAAACTTATAAATTTTATTTTTGAAGTAAACCAACAAGGTAAGAATTTTTTTTATCTTACTGTTTTCAGGTAAGACGGGAATCTCAATTTAAATTAGTATCCAGAAAACTAACTTCACTCGTATCCTTAAGAATTTTTCAGTACATCCTGTAGAAGAAGGTCGTCAGATGAACGAGTACGCGAATGGCCTTCGCAAATGTTTGGGGCACGTGACGATATCAGCTTAGCAACGTCACTCTTATCACAGGCGGGAAGCAAGGGTGAGAAAATCTCCTACGAATGCGACGAGTTGGGTGAAACACACGGGTTGGAATACCATAAAAAGATATTTATTAATTTTCACGAACATTTAATGGAAATTGACATGTAATATATACTGCAGTTACACAAGCATTGATCATTACGCCAAGGTAACATTAACGCACGTTTCTATATTGTGTTAGAGAGTTCAATATATAAAAACCATTAACGCTAATTAGAAATAAATGAATATTTTAAGTAAATAAATTTAAAACAAAATATATACTACATCAAGATAAGTAGTATATATCATTATTTCAGAAAAAACACTTACACTGTTATTGAAAATAAACATTTAAAAAAATACTATGTGCGTATCTTTCGTGTGAAAATGCATGTAATAAAAGGACTTCAAAATTATAGAATAATGATGAATAGAGACTGGAAAAATTAAAACGTCAAAATACGTACATAAATATGTAATAAAAACGTGAAATGTGTAATAAATATGTAAAATCGGATGTATTATGTAATATTATAACACACTAATTTTAAAACACATTCACCCAATACAAAATTGCATTTATCAACAACTTCCTATTTTTTAAAAAAATAATATAGGTAAATGTTTTAAAAATAATTTGGAGAGTACAAATTTATGCACATTTGGCACTTTCCCATCAGTAATAAAAGCTTCATCTATTGCTATCCAGAACCGTAGTCGAACTGTTAGATGTCGGCAATCGCCAACGTTTCTCGGAAATTATGGTTAAATATTACGAAACCCGGCGTCAGTGATACTTTTCACACCTAAACGCGAAACTTATACCAGCCGCTGACTCGCACTTCCCGCCATTTAGGTAACTGAAGCAGGCGCGCCTAACTGTAAGAACATCCGACCGCGTCTTAACGAAAATTTTTGTTGTCTCAATGGAAGATTTCGTAAAGCTTTTTAACATTACTTTTTTTGTTATTAAATATTTTCTGCATATTAAACAAAGTGCATCACCTCCGCGCTCGCTGCACAAGAAAGCAAGAGCTCACTCGAACTGAAGCTTGTCTTCTTGCGTCCCGCCATGACCGCCTTCTGTGCATCCCTGAGAAATCGGAGTGCGGTCTTCCCTTCGCCGAGGGCACTGCGTACCCTAGCAGAGTGCAAGCGCGCTCCGAGCACGCACGTGCTCCGTTTGACAGCCCTGTGTAGTTCATCATTATTTTACAACCTGATTGAAAGGGGTCCTTTGGAACCTACTATTTACCATGCCCACAATTGTAAATTGAATTATAGAACTTTACTCAACAATTATTATTCTAAGCACTTCATTAGTAAGTACTTTTTCAAAACAATTACACTTAACAACCACACTTAACCCTTTACCAACAAATTAGGCCTTCACTCAATCATTTCCACAAAGTGTTATTATATCCTACGTATACGAGACTGCCTAGAGTATAGAAACCTTTCTGAATAAATTGAACTTACTAACGGTTTCTAAAGTTATCAATACATTAACTGGATTCAATCGTAGAAAACAAGATGGAATTCTCAGAATGTTAAATGTAAATAAAATGTTTCCATGGCGATTGCGTTTACGTGGGAACCGCCAAGACAGAGTTGAGGGTTAGAATATAACATTACAGGAATAATATTAAAGAATATCAGAGAATAATAGCAGAATATAAAAAGGAAAGTAATTTCTATACATGAAATCAACATGGGTCGTCATTTGAAATCAACATGATTATTACAAGAAATGGATTAGGGGCAAGCCATTAGCTATAGGATATAATTACTACGAGAGGATAATGGAAACTATATGTATACAAGGCACCAATAATACGTGGCGACATCGTTAGAAATATTTTCATGTTAAGTTTAATTTGTATTTTACACGTTCATAAATAAAATAAATATAACTTTTAAACTCATTACAGTTGCTCAGCTCGTCCACTTTCAGGTATAGAAAGTTACTTGAAAAAGTGTTACTTGAAAAAGTGTTAATTATATTCTACTAAATACCCTTTAATATTATCTTGCTACTTTCTACTTCCGTTTGGTTTCCAGGAATAGATGTCTTAGTATCATTACAAAACCTGCTTTGTTGAATTTACTGAAACGATACAATTTTTATTACTGGCCTTCTTTTAAATATGTATCATTTCCTCCTTCCATCAAACAACTCTCCCACATTTAAGACACCCTAACAAGGACGTTTACACGTTTGTATCACAACATGTGACTCACACAAAATTTCACACTACAAAATCAAACTAGTGGTGCAACAGAATGGCACAGACTTTCCCGTATTAGTTTTCTATTTCCTTGTGTCTTCGCTAGCTATTCAAGATTGCCACGTACTCATTTTTGCCAGCTGCCATTTACACCGCACAAACTACATTTTTTTGTCATTAATTTTTAGGTTTCCTATGGTAGAACGGAAATATTAATTGTAGAATATTAAAGAACACAAACACCAAGTCCTAAATTGCAATTTTCTTTAAAAAACTGTGTCGTTTTAGAGAAAATTGCGTTTTAGCGCTACTAAAAATGCGAAATTTGAAGCTCATTTTCACATAAAATTTTTGAGTTTTCAAAATACTCTATTTGAAGTTATTTAAAACAGTAACACTCACAAATATAATAATCTTTACAAATTGCTGGTAATCTGCATTTTAAAGATGTGAGAGATCGTTAAAAAAATACATTTATGTAATTTTTGAAAAAACAAAAATCTCAAAATAAACTTTACGTCATATTAAAGAGTGTAATTAGCACTTACCGTTACAAAAGTTTCAAAAAAAATTGCAGCCATATATGCGAAAATGGCGTTTGAGCGTTTCTGAAAATGCAGAATTTTGAGCTACTTTTACAGAAAACGGTTGTGTTTTCGAGAAACTTAAGTTGACTTTATTTAAAGCACATGTACTCGTAAATAAAATAATGTGAAAAAATCGCCGCGAATGTAAATATTAACAACGTGTGAGACAAATAAAAAAATGACATTTTTCCTATTTTTGAAAAAAACAAAAAAATGGAGCAATATGAGGTTTTGTCGTCTCATAAAGTACATTAGGCACTATCCCTACCGAAAGTTTAGAGAAAAGATTTGGAGCCGTTTTTGAGAAAATTTTGAAAACGTCCGGGGGGCTTTTTGTAAAGTACCCCCAAATTTTACAGAATCTTTTTCAAAATCTTAAAGCTTCGACTAGAATCAGATCGACTTGGGAATATCCATTTTGGAAGAAATCGTATGTGTGGTTTAGGCGGTAGCAGTTTTCAGAGGCGGACCGACGGACAGACAGACGGACAGACGGACGTTTTCCTTTCAATGGGTTTTTTCGATATCAAGGACCCCCAAAAGAGGGGCTCTGGCTACACCATGTGTTAGGGGATTTTTTTCTTAATTTAGCAACTGGTTTTATCAACTTATTCGTTATCAGCGCCCGGCAACGAATTTTTTTCTGGCGAAAATTGGCCATTTTTTCGCGCAGCATTACATAACTTTCCCTATACTACGTATATCACTCCGTGTATACGTACGTATACGGGAAGTAAAAAGTAGGTTTTTTTCTAAAATTCTTTTAGATTATTGTGTAGGAAAGAATTATTGTCAGTCAAGCCTGTCAAAACAGGAATCGAATGAACTATTGGCCACCTCTCTAGGTATTGACAGTCACCCAAATCGCGTTTTATTGGCTTTAAAACAACAAATACGTTGTTAGAGAAATTTCTTAGAGTATTCTAAATGAAGCCATAAAAACAGATCATTTCCTCATTAGCAGACCGAGACACTTCATTTGTCTTGATCGGTGGCACGGAAGGTGTGAAACTGAGTGAGGATGGACTCAGGATACTCCATTCCTATCAGAGGATGGTTGTAATGACACTATTAAGTCACATAATGCAAATATTTATTTTAAAATGGTCACATCATTACCCTACCCATCCCTTCCTAATTCTACAGTTTGGAACAGTCTCTACATTGCTCTTTGGCTCCGAGTGATTTCTTTTATAATAATTCCATATGTTTGTTTGGCTTAGGGTTATTCTTAGCATGACAAAGATCGTGGACACATTAAAAGTTAGTTGGGGGTCCAATTTATCATTAAAGACGTCTATTTTCTTTCGAAAAAATAACAATGAAACAATGACATTGGAATTTAATTCAATATGCCATCATGGCTGAAATAATCACTCTCAAACCTTCAGTACGCTCATGAAAATATACCTTTTTTCTCACGACTTGTCCTTTAATATTGATTATTGTAACATGCTTTTTTAGTTTTTTGACTCGTTAATATGCGGGTGCTATAAATTGTGATTTATGTGCATCCTCAAGAAGTCCAAAAATCATATTTCGAAATGTTTTATGACGATTAAAAATAATTTCATGTCGATCTAGCTGGCCGAGGTGGCTAAGAGCACGTAGCGGCTCAGCGCTTTGGTCCGAAGAGTTGCGGGTTTGCGTCCCGCCTGGGGCATTGTTGTTTGTTCCTTAGTTCTTTTGTAGTGATGTAGTGAGGGCCTCACGTTCTACTGACCCGAAATAGGAGCCCGCAAGTGTGTTTGTGTCTAGTGTAGTCGAATACGCATCCCCAGGGACAAAAATGGTATCCGGCTGTCAGCTGGATAAAAGCCCAAGAAAAAAAAAAGAATTTCACTATCGAAACCTTTTTAATTTCGAAATTATGACAATCGACCTTTAGTATATTGTACTCTTTTCGCCTGTTTTTTGGCTATTTATCTACAATGATGTAATACAGATTCAATGAAAAAAGGCTCAATAATTTAATATTTAAGTTATTTAATTTTACGAATTAAATACCAAAAGGGTTTTAGGGTGGTTTCTTCATCACCAGCTTATAACAATAAAGTGTGAAAATTTGTGAAATTATAGAGACCTTGTTATCTAAATGTGTTTTTCGTTGTTAACAAAGTAGAGCGTCTACAGCTGGGAACCCAGCGATTTCTGTTTCAGTCATGAATTTCTTTAAGTTTCTTTTGTAGTGTTAGCGATCTTGTGGTAGTGGAACATTTTTCGCTATAAAGGTTTATAACAAGGAATGGAGATTATAATAGATTATTATCACAATGTAATTAATTAAAGGACACGTGAGTAAATTCCGTGGGAGGGGTAAAATACAATAGAAAGCAAGTTGACCAATCAGAAAATGGGACAGTGTGGAATAATCGAATGAGAGAGGCGACGGAAGAAAAAAGGAACGTATTTGGGTACAGTTTGCGCATGAAGCTGAGACAGATGACGCGCGCGAAAAATATACAATGAGGAAGATGGCTTTTTAGGCGTTCTGACTACCGTCATAAGATGTTGATCTCGTGGTGATGTCGAAAAAAACGCGAATGGGAGTGCAGTAGAACAGCAACAACTGTTTAGAGAACTCTCCGGAAATTTTGGAAGCATTGATGGGAAGTGTAGAAGTGCGTGTCTAAACACGAACATTTGTTGGTGTGGACTAATTGAAAATTGGAGGTGGAACGACTTCACGGCTTGGAGGAACGACGGTCAAGTGTGCTGTTCGAATATTACAGGGAAGTAAACGTTGGGAAGTTATTCAACATTAACAAATGTAGGAAGATCGAGTTGTGTTTGAAATTTAGAATTAATTTAATATTTGAAGAAAAGATTCACATTATTTGTCATACATTGGATATTTGAATGTTTATGTGTGTAATTTACAGTATATAAATAGCAAATGCTGTGGAAGTAAGTATTGTTATTATTAGTAATAGTAAGGAGAAATCCCGCCCCCGACATAAACAAATACGTACGTAAATATTACATGCCGAGAGTCTGTATAGACGGCCTCTCAAACCCGTTCAAATACTTTTTTTCTATTGACCGCTTTTCTCCCACAAATATGGTTATTATTTCAATATAATAAATGATGGAGAAAGAGTAAAAGAGAGGGAGAAAAGAATACTTCGGTCATAAGATATGGGAAGATTCGTTTAGAATTTTTTGTTACACTGCCTTTATATCAACATAATGACACCGAGCGGACAAACAAAAGGTCCTTCTTAACAATTGCAAATCCTGCCACCGTCGGTACTCGAACACGATCATGACGGAACACGGACACGATCGACGGGACCTTCCAGTCAGTGACATCAATTAATTCCCTGAGCTACCTCACCCGGCATTTTTTCTTTTTGCCTTAAGATGTAAACTAAAAACAAGGAGCAAATTACACTTTTCTATTTTCTCAACATCATCTTCTCAGCGACAGAACTTCTCCTCACCTCCCAGCAAATGCGAAGCTTCACGAGATTTGTGTAACGTTCCTTTTACTCGTGCACGCAGCGCGACCGCGGTGTTACTTCTAACTAGTTCCGTTACATCGTTGTCGCCGATTGTTGATTGCTTGCTTGATTGATTGATGATTCCGTGCGCGTCAAATGCTGAAGTCATTAGTTCCATTTTTATAGGGCATGCTTTCATCGTGAGAGGTAGCGGAGATATTCCTCGCTGGCTGGCGAGACCCTGCACCGACCTACTGGGATCTTTCACCAACCTACTGGGGACTACGACTTGCAGGGATCCCAACCAGATATTTCCCACTAGCGGAGCATAGCCCTAGTCAGGACAAGCTCTAAACTTCCGACTGATCGCCCGACAAGTATGTGTGTGTGTGTAGGTGGTAATAAGGGGGGGTGTAGGTAAGGGTGAGGATAGGAAAAGAAAAATGAGGTAAGATAGCGCGCGGCCAATGGCCCGTTTGTAAGGGTACTGCTCCGGCATTCACCTGGTGTTGATTGAAAAAGAAATAGGGCAAACTACCAATCAGAGCAGTCGTCGCTAGAATTCTCCTCCAGAGAGCGGCTGAACTCCTAGCTGTCTAGCTATTGTCAAAAATCCTGCGGCCGTCGGAAGTCGAAACCTACGACCTCCCGATCAGAGGTACTGCAGTGTAATCAGTTGATGCCCTGAGTCATCTTACCCGGTAAGAAGAAAAAAAACTTTTCTATTTTCTCAACCTCCTCCTTTGAAAGGCGCTACTCCCAGGAAGTGCGAAGCTTCACGAGATTTGTGTATCGTTCACTTTATTCGTGCACGCAGCGCGGCCGCGCTGTTACCTCTAACTAGTTCCGTTACATCGTCGTCGCCGAGCAGGATGGAGCGTAAAAGCCTTTATATTTACGACAGCCCGCGTCGCGGTGTCGAGATGACAAACTTTCTTTACTGCGAGTTCCCGCGAGAGAAGATGGTCTCTCTGCGAAGGATTCCTTATCGCTCGTTGTCCGGTGTTTATTGGAGGCAGCGGTAGAGGCCCTACCTGCACATAGCAAGGCTGATGGGTGGTAAAAAGTTTTTCCACAGCGGACGTTGCTTGTTATTGGCGAGGACGTCCCTAATGTCAGTAAAACGTAGGGACATTTTGTCGGTAATGGTGGTGGTGGTGGTGGTGGTGCGTCGTAGAGAGAACAAAGTCCCGAGGTGGAGATATGAATTTCCAACGCTTCTATGTGAAATGGGGTTGCCTATCAGAAGGGTGGTTGTAAACGAGAGAAGCGCAATTTTCGAGTAATATGCACGTAGTGTAAGTAGTTGTTTTAATGGACGGTTCAGATTTTTAACTAATGCGGTATGTTTCCTTTTATTTCAATTTGTAACCAATTCTCCATAAGGTGATGTACTGGAATAAATTACAGAAAACTATGTCGAATACGATACTTCTTTCTACTTTAAGCTTGAGAATGAAGTCGGTACAAGTCACGTAAACTATGAGACGAATAGCTTCGCGAAATGTCTTAAGTTATTTTGGAATAAAGAATATTTTACACGATAAAAATGTTCTGCGCATCTCGTCAAAGTTTGAGCAATCGCAAATGCGTATGGAATCGTCGTCCAAAGAAATATTATTAAGATTCGTTCCAGTAAATAATCACACTGTACTTGTATCTCTGCTAGATCATTGACTGGTATATACATACTATTAAGATAAATAACTATCAGAAAGCATTTCATCTTATTTTTGAATGAGCAGACTGTAAAACATGATTTATGTGCCGTTTTCGACACAAATTTGATGTCTGAAAAAATAAAATATAATGGTTAAACAACCACGAGAAAAATTACTATAATTGATAAGCCACACCTTTGTGTTGATGCCCAAAAAGTAGTACTTTCGTTTACTTAATCCTGTTCTTATTTGCAGTAATTTCTTCCATACCAATGACAGAGTTCACAATTTACATCATCGTCAATTTTATTAACGTATACATACACGAGTACGTTATGTGAAAATATAATTTCGTTATTTTGAAATGCGATTGAAGTGCGGCTTTAATCACACTTGTTCCTATTCTAAAATATGTGTTTATCAATAAGGAATTAAAATGGCACTTCAACCCCTCCGGGATTAAATTAACCAGAGAGTAAAAAAGGAAGAATACGATATACATGAGTAGTATTAATAAAATTATTATTTGTTTATATGAATATTTATTGTACAACTATTTAAATTATTAAAACTCAATTTTGGAATATTTAGTTTCTCTTCAGGTTTATTTCTACTCTCGAAGACGTCACAGTACTCGTAGCTGCTGTGTTGTTAATTACGCGATTAACGTGCAGGATCTTATCGGAAACTCCACTTTAATTTTGCAGAGATTGGTCAGTATATCCTTGTACAACAGAATTTGACCTCCAACAACCCTGTCTCTTTAAGCTCCAGCATCTGCCAAGAAACTAGCAGATGTGTGGTGCAGAATGGTACTGGTGGTGCAGAACATTTTTGGTGGCCAAAACTTACAAAAACTACTTATGACTTGTATTAAGTGGATGCAATGACATGTACTTTCTCACTATCTGCATTAATTGAACACCAGTTGCTTCATCAAAAATAATGAACATGGCGTCAACAATAATGTTTTAGCGTCAGGAATTTTCATTATCAAAACTGAATCTTTGTCCTGCAAATTGCTGATTGTCATTTCCTATAATTCATTCAATCTGCACCTACCAGCGTCTCCCATTATCATTACAATCTGCAAAAGAAAGTTTGAATATACAGTAAGTCTAACGGAATTCACACATGTCAGTTAGAAACTAATTCTGAATTATGGACGTAATAATTTGGATGGCTAGTTCAGCAGTACGTCCGCGGGCGTTTTCGTGATATTACAATACTTACTCTCTCAGGCCTCTTCTCCTGGTATCGTGGGCTGAAAAACACCGCTTGTACAAGATTTCGGTTGGTAATCTTTTTATATTTACTACCAAAGAACGAAATTGAAGAGGATGTTTTTTTTCCTGAACGGTTTGTATTTTAATAATGACAACAATGTTATGCCTGTATCATCGGCGATATGAGGTGTCGGCCATGTTCTTTATTTAAAATTATTTTCTTTCAAAAGTACTTATTTTTTATGTTTGCAATTAACTTTTGATGTTACAATTAACTTCTGATGACCATGAACTAACTTAAGAAAAACAATTTCTTTGATTTTAAATCTATCCTAATTTTATTGACATTCTTAGGCCTTGAACAAGTGATATTTCTGACGAATCAAGTCTTATTTTCGCCCATTTGTACTTTCCTATTGATGTGTTAAACTGCAAGCTTGGCTGACGTATGCCGTTACCATTTACCATCAACCATTATTTTTCTTTGTGGCGGCCAAGTCCGTTGCTGTTCTGCAATCTATTTCCTTAAGAAAAGCTCTCGCGTCTCGGCCTACAGTTACAATCTGTACCTTCTCGCGACTAGAACGTTTCTAATAATTTTTAGCAAAACTCTCCTCTCTGCCTGCAACATACGATTCGTCACTCAGCGCGATCAAAACTCATCTAACAACTTTTTTTGCCTGCCACATACGATCTGTCACTGCTCGTGTCTCAAACGCATCTCATCTCATACACGATCTGTACCTCACCGTGGTCAAATAGTTTCTGATCTAACAATATCTCGTTTGTTTTCCATTCTTGGTTCGATCTCTGGTGTTCAACTCTCTTTCGTTGCTTGTAAAAAGAAGTCACGATTGACTTTTCTTTCTCTATAACAATGTCCCTCTCTACATGCATTCTTCTAATAAAATATTAATTTAATAATATTTTCGTCCTGTCTTTTACAAATTACACGTTATATATTGCCGTATCTTTCTTAATTTCCTGACTCAAAGTTTATTCCTGAAATACAAGAACACGTCGTTATTCTAATGTACTTCAATATATACTTAATTAGAGATATCGACATTTTCCTTAACACGTAACGTTGCCTTCAACAATGAATAATAGCTTCAAAGATTCCAAATATTTAATGAAGATTTGTATGTTTTTCATTTATTGTTAAAATACGCACGTACATGTTCTTCTAAAACTTTCCTTACTTTCCTGTCCTTTATCCATTTGCAGAAATATTCGTACTACACCTTTTCTTAGATATATGTAGCTCTATTTTTCAGGCAATAATTTTCAAACACTGCATTTTGCTTCTTTCTTGATATCATCAGGAATTAATAGATCTTCATCTGAAACTGAAGGTTTCTGGTCTTTTTTGTCTGAGTCTAAAGGTTTGATACGGACAGTGCTAAATTAACTGAATTACCCTACGTAAACACCATGATGATGTATTCTTTTGAGTTTAAAAAAATTACACATGAATTTTTTTACCACTCATGTCAAAATATTTACATCAAACTCTTACACGACGTTTCTCAAGAACGGCTCAAAATGTTTAAATGAAAATTTGCATGGAGGGCTAGGTTGTAGTCTTCTGTAATATTTTTGTGGTTTTTCAATACTATGAGGTGACCGAAAAATTAAGAAAATGTGAAAAAAGGAATTTTAGACGTGGATAGATAGCAGCTGGAAGAGGACAAGGCAATAACAAAATGTTGCTTAGTCTAAAGGGATTAACAAATAACTGTGAAAATATTATAGTTTTCTTATTTTTATCTGGAAAGCATCAACTTTCTTTTATGATACTGATGCAGGTCTCATATTCGGTGAACTCCACATTTTAGTCATTCATGTCGGTAATTTTTCAAAGAGCAAAAATATATTGCAAAAGTACTACAATGATAATGAAGTTTTTTTAATTTATGAAATCTTTTTTAAAAAATAGAACGTAAATTTGATCTGTTTCTTTTTGTATTTTTTCAAACGAGTAGTTTTCGGATAGAATAAAAGACGCTTAAAAAAGCGCAAATTTCATTTTTATTGAACTCTGCTTTCAAAAATTGCAAATTTAAAATAATGCAAAGTATATGCCATTTTAACACCACTAGTTTCTGATATAGTACTTCTAACATTTTAACACCACTCGTTTCGTACACCTGACCTGCCCTTGTGTCTCATGGGTTTCCGGTTAATACCCTAAGCACTTCCAGATTAATATCCTAAGCATAACCAAAATGTTGTCTCTTAATAATTTTGAAATATTGAATAAAGAAATCAAAATGAGTAAGAGATATAAAATATAACATTTAGAGTTGAGAAAAGTATAATTTTTAATATCATTAGAACAATACATAAACACAAAAAAGTTATTTTTCCCTGTATTTTTGCGCTGCAAAGTGAAAAAGCATGTTTTATTATTTTCAATACGAGTCAATCTCGTTAACCTGTTTGTATCGTTAATAAAAGTAGTTAACATTATTTTGACGTTTTAAAGAAAGAATATACATTTTATTGAAAGATCGTTGGGGGACCCTGTCCACCGGGTGTCTACGTACGTGCTTAGCTTGTTTGTGTCTTTCCATGGCTTTGCTGGGAGCGAGGCCCACTGCACTGGCGAAACGAGAGACGCCACCTGATCGCATTGGGTTTCATTAGTCTTGGCCGGCGATCGGCAGCCCCAAGCCCCCCCCCCATGCCGCCGGCCATTGTTTCGTAGGTGACTCCCCCCTCCTTCTCCCCCCACTCCACGACCTCATTTCCAGAAGCGCTCTCTGATGAACGTTCGTCCGTCACACACACTCTTGAGTTAATGCCAATTTGAGAAATCTAGGGGGAGAGATACCAAAAAAAAAAAACAACTGTCGGTGATTGAAAGGTATTGCAGAGTCTCTTTACATGTTCGACAAGTCCTGTAATCCGACAATGCGTAGAATGAGGGAATTGGTAAGTTTCGCTTCATGAGTGTCACTCACAGTCGCTCACATTTTTGAGATTTCTCCGGATATTATTTGTAGTATTACGTAAAAAATGAAATTATCATCTTTCCACATTTCGAACTTCTTGTATATAATCTATTGCGAAAGAATTGAAGATAATTCTTCTTTCATGTTGATTAGACACTCCTATAATTTTTCATTTTTTTCTCACTGTGAAACTTCATATCACTTCAAATTACGGTCACCTTTTCTCTACAAGGGAATAAACCGGATTTATATTTCTTTGTCCAATAAACCCTGTTATTCTACATATCCATTTAATCTTATAATTCTGGTTTGATATATTTCGAATTAGAAACACTACAGTACTACAAATATATATTTTTGTCTAAGTGTGTTATCGAGTACATTGTTGAGAAAGTAAATAATGCAATGAATTGGAGGTTTCAAGCGTACAAGGAAGCGCTTATTTTCCAAAGTGTCGTACCTCAATTTCCGTTTTGTTTACACGTTTTATGTATCAGTATATTTTAAGATGCTTCCCCATCATGTTAGCAAATATTTGAAAATTTATTTCTTGGGATACATCACTTTAGAAATAAGCTATTTAATTGTGAGGATGATTTTAAAGACAACAAAAATTCCCCAGTAATAACTTGACAGGTGTAAACGAAAACAATTTTGAGGGTGTATATATTGTATCCATGGTATTTGAATTAACATTTTCAACGCACTGGAGGCGTACAAAAACACGAATTGTTACCAAGAAATGCCATTTAATTTGCTATAGATATATTTTAAGTGTCAGATGAGATAATACTACAATTTGCATTAAAACAATAGTAAAGCGAAGAATTGTTTTTCATGAAGCACATTAAAAAATGAAACCCGAAAATATAGAAAATCCACTGTAAGGGAAAACTGCGAAACTGTTTATGTAGATAAACAAAAGAGTTCATAGAAACAAATTAATCTCAAAAAGAATTTAGAATATTTTACTTTGTTGATTTTCACAGGTGTCACGCAGAGATGCTGTTATCAAATTTATATTTATGAGACTATCATTTTAGAAAAACGTAGCATTTCTAACAGATTCGGACATTCCGAAATAATCGTCAATCAATACATAAGAATTAGTTTAATCGAAATACATTGTCCAGAAACGGACTGGTATGGGAAGGAAAAAGTTATACCACATTTATAAACCTTTTTTATAAAGTCAAAAAGCAGCATCGGAGAAATAAATGCCTTCTATATGATGCGACCATGTACACTTCATGAGTTCGAGGAAAATAACAATCTCTCTTTTACACCAAGTTCCTTCCATTTTGGTCTTTCAATCTTCGCATTACAGGTTTGCTGCCAACTTCTCCGAATAACATTTCCCTACGTTACGAGTCCTCTCACGATTTGGCGATGCCACCCGCTGGTATATACCTCGACCGGGCTTTGATTTAAGCACCTGTCAAGATTTCATCGGTCGCCATCTACAGGCTCCGGCGCGTTTCGCCAGCCGATATTTGCAATTTGTCCGTGCAATGTCGCCACCTGATGGATTCCTCCCATTTCCACGAACCCGTGTCAGCGGGAATCGCCGCGGCGCGAGGCATAATTCACAGGTGGACAGCCGGCGACAGCGGACGCGCCGATGGCACCACGTGGTGATTTTTCGTTACGGGGGAGATAGTGAGAACAAGTTGAGCCCCCTTAAGTATTCATTTCGATTCTTCGGGCTTGGTAACAAATACTTTTGTTATGACCATGTTTATATTGATCATGATTGTGTATTTCATGATTGATAATGTCTTGCGTGTCAACGTTTCCTTATAGTTTCCGAGTGCATCAAAAACATCCCGTCAGTACAGTGCATGTTTTTGAGATGGTATTCTTCTCCAGTCGGCTTGCGAGGTTTTCTCCATCCAGGTATCTCCCATCAGCGGGGCCCCACAGCGGCCAGGGCAAGCTCTAATCTCCCGACAACAGTGCAAGTTTGGTGGATGTGTGTAGGAAAAGAATAAGGATAGGAAAAAGAAGTAGAAGAGAAGATGGTGCTCAGCCCAGGGCCCGTTTGTTAGGGTATTGCTCAAGAATTTGTCGGGAATTAAAAGGAGACACTAGAGAAAACTATCGATCACACCTGCCGGTTGCTAGAATTTTCCTTCAATCGGCGGCTGAAATCGACCCAGCTCTCTAGCTAGTGTCGAAGATTTTGCCACCGTCGGGATTCGAAACCTAAGGCCTCCGGTCAGAGACACTGCTGCAACATCAGTTGATGCCCTGACTCACCACAGCCGGTGTGGAGAAATACAGGTGATCTTGAATAGGATAGTTGAACTAATGTGTAGGTGTGTCAGGCTGCTAACTAATATACACCCTTCAAGTACGAATCAAAGAAATACAAATTATGATAATAAAAAAAATTAGATTTAACATCTTATAAAACAAATTTTTGTTACCGATTTTCCTTAAATGTTCGTAATTTTAGACATTCCAAGAACGTTTTCTTGTATTGTTCCGATAAACTAAACGTACTGAACAAAAAAGTCCGGGCATCTTCAACACTCTTTACAAATCCTGCCGCCGCCGTTGTGATTCGAGCCCATTATCTCCCGGTCAGAGTCACTGCTCTGGCATCAGTGCCACAATTTACCACTCTGAGTCACCTCAGCTGATGTACAGAATGTCCGGGAAGGAAACGTCGAAACTTCGAAAATAAGCTCTCAAGACTATTCTAAGCATATTTTGTCTAATAAACTACGTGGATATTCCAAATGGTTGGACCGCAATGAGCACTCAAAATTTGGTTTGAAAAAATCATTTCTAGGCAAAAATTTGTATTATGGAAGCATTGAAACACTCGAGAAACATGTAAATTGTTTATTATTTACAAAAGAAATGAATATATTTGCTCAGACAGAAAAATTAAGCGAGAAATAAAAAAGCAGTCGAATTGTGTAAATTGGGTGCTTTTTTATTTCTCGTTTAATTTTTCTTTCTGAACAAATACATTGATTTCTTTTGTAAATAATAAAAAACTTATAGGTTTTTGGAGTTTTTCTATGCTTCTATAATACACATTTTTGTCTAAAAATTAATTTTCAAACCTACATTTGAGTGTTTATTGCGGCTAAACCATTCGGAATATCCTATAATTATTAATTTATTTATGTTGATATTCAGTATAAAACTGCTGGTTTCGGGTTCCATTTTAGTGCTTTCATAATGGGTCATAAGTTCAAAATCTAGCAAATTGTACCAGAAAAGCCATTGCAATTTAACAACAATTCACACCAAGCATTGCAATATACAAACCCTACTATACTATATTTCTAAAATTAATGGCGTTTAAACATCAATAGGTTTACTTATATGTCTCTGAAGGTCATGACTTATTTTTCTGTAGTTTTCCTTCGGACCACAGTTTCCTCAATGTACAGTCTCTCACCACATATTATCCTCAGCAATCTTAACATGGGCGTTTTTATTTTAAATACAAAAGTCCCGGAAATACCTGAAGTTTGAACTCTAAAAATATTCATAACTTGAGAAAGGTTCAGTACTTATTAAAAATGCAAATATTATGTAAATAAGTATTGAATCTGTATGTTGTGCCTAAATGAAAACAATGCAAAGTTGTCTAAATTTTGTTGTTAACTATCGGGATGTGTTTTCCTATAATGAAGCTTGCATGTCTTTAAGGGTACGCGAACTCCGGTGACCTCTGAACGAAAAAAACAACATGACCACGTTCCTCTCATTGACACTCGCCACCACCCTTGACCCCCTCTCCTCCTCTCCGGCGGCTGCAGCCCTCCTCCGTCGCTGAGGATCGCGGTTCGACGCTCGACACGAGGAGGCGTAATGGGCGTAACCCGAAAACGCACTTTAGCCCCGGGAGGCCGTGCTCGCCGCTCCTCGTCGCCCCTCCCCCGCGCCCCGCGCTGGCCGCGGGCGTCTCCGGAGGCCTCGCTTCGACTCCCGGCTCTGTCGCCCCCCCCCTCCACGTTGGTCACCGGCGCGGCGCCCTTCCCCCCCCACTCACCCCGGCTCGTGGGCGGTTCGAAGAGGTGGGCCAAGAGGTATGCAGTCTCTCTTCAAAATGAATTGAATTACAAAAGAACTTAAAACAGGGTGGCCACATTCTGGCTAGCCTGGGAAACCAGGCTTTTGCAAATGCTATCAGGAAAAAACATAAAAAAAAGTGTAGGCACCAGAAAACTAGAAAAATTCAAGTAAATTTGTTCCAGAAAATAAGTAGCCATCCTGATAAGAGTTATTTATGATTCGAATGAAAAAAGTGGCATTTTATTTCATAAATAAGAAAGAAGCGATACGAAGCTGATAGGCTGAGTAGTGCAATGCAACGAGCAAAATAAAATTACTTTTACTTCTGTCACACACTGTTTCGACAGCCACGCTCTCTTTCATTTATTTTAATTTGATAACAAATCACTTAATTACGAACTACGTTTCATTAAGGTCAATAGTAGTTGATGCGGTCAGACGAGTATTTTTGTTTTCTTTGTGTGCATTCATAGTTTTATCTGAACATTTTATCGTTGTGTCTCTTTTAACACTAAAGCTAAAAATTTAGTTTTTACTACGCTCCGTATTCCCTAATATTAACCTCCTTCAATATTAGCTATCTATTTAATTATTTCACATCTATTATCTATCTAATTATTTCACAACTATTTTTTCCATTTTTAAGACTCCGACAGTGAACAAACTTTTCAACAGCGCCATTTCTCAGCATCATTAAAAAATGAAGAAGAATATCGTTCACTTCAGGTTTATAATTCGTTAGAAAAGATTGAAACCAATATTTTTATTCAATTTATTTTAATTTTATTTACTGACAATATATTCTTATACTTCATCACTTCATCATTCATAGAGTACTATTTTAACTGATTTGTATAATTTAATATGATATATTAAATATTCAAATCTCCTTAATTTATAACATCAATTTTATTTTCATATTTCATAAGTTTCACATATATCTCAAACATACAATATTTAATCAAATAATAAATTTACTTCATTAAATATCTTCTCCTAATTAATGCCAAATAAATAATTTATTTTTATGTCATCATTAACTCAACTAAAAATATATATTGCTGCAATTTATCTCTCAGGAAGTTGGTTCGGAATGCGGATAGTACTTGTGTCGTAGATGATATTTTTATCGCCCGGAAAAACAAAAAATGTTTAACAGGAAGAAAATAAAATAAAAAGAATGTATTGTTACGAAAATATATCATTTAATAGAATTTTAATTGACCTTGTTGAAATTTAGACTTGCTTTCCAGGCGTAATTAGTTCAACAATTAAAAAAAATGGAAATTTTGCTACCTGATCTGATGTACCAAATAGACTTCCTGTTCATATGTATTAGACCTTTATGTACACAAACAAGACGTGTATATTTGTACCTATTAATTTCATACCGCTTGTGTTATTGAACGTTCAGACTTCCTGCGCATATAAACCTCCTGTTACATTGGAGTTATTGAGTTTCGATCTTCTGACCGCTATCCTGACTTGAAACCGACTCCGCGTAAGGCCGCATTCGCACTTACTGGTTGTATTCTTTGCCCCTGCCACAATGAATTTATTTATGCGGCTTTAATTCCTTCAAAAAGGAATTATAAAATTAAAAATATTATCGGAACGTCCAGTACATGGTTTTCCGTTAAAGTTCGATACTACAAAAACCGAGAAAGTGAACACAAGCAAAGGAAATAATCGTTTCAAGCCATTTTAGAGCGCTTCCATTGCAACCGTTGTTCTCATGCTCTCCGCAGCGCCGCGCCCCGTCCTGCGAATTTCTCTCGCAGAAGTACGTCAAGATTAAAGTCCGGAGCGCGGGCCCGACCGGGCCCGGTATTAATTCGGAAAAAGTGGCGAAGCGTCACCCTCGCCGCCCCCGCCTTTTCCACCCCAATTCCACAGCCACGGCCATCTGCGCATCCCCTACCAGTGTCCACCCGCCGTCCTACCCGCCGTCCCACCCGCCGTCCCGCCCGCCGTCCCACCCGCCGTCCCGTCCGCCGTCCCACCCGCCGTCCCGCCCGCCGTCCCACCCGCCGTCCCACCCGCCGTCCCACCTGCCGTCCCGCCCGCCGTCCCGCCCGCCGTCCCGCCCGCCGTCCCACCCGCCGTCCCGCCCGCCGTCCCACCCGCCGTCCCACCCGCCGTCCCGCCCGCCGTCCCACCCGCCGTCCCACCCGCCGTCCCACCTGCCGTCCCGCCCGCCGTCCCGCCCGCCGTCCCACCGCCGTCCACCCGCCGTCCACTCACCGTCCCACCGCCGTCACCGTCACTTCACCCAGTAGGCGAACCGCTGCTCCCAGCTCCCCGAACATCTCCGCCACTCTCACCGCTTGCACCGTCCCTGCCTCCCCCATGGTCCCCAATGCCCCCTATGCCCCCAATGCCCACACCAACCCCATCGGCCACACCGCCCACATGACCCCCACCGCCCACACCAATTCTTCTCCAAACATACTCCTCCATCCTTCATCGTTATTCCCACTCCCTTCCCCATCACCTTAGTCCTAACCGCTACCGTCTTAACCTCCACCCCCGCCAATTCTCCCACCACCGTCTCCATCACAACCTTCCCATCCACCGCCCCTCTCCGTCCGCCACCGCCACCGCCACCGCCGCCTGATGAGTCCCTTGTCCTCAAAGGCCCCGGCGCGGCGCGGAGCGGCGCGGCGCCGCGGCAGAGGTTGCAGCGCGCTTGCAGCGCTGCGCGGCCGCGTTCTCATATTCGAAATTAGCGCGCTCCCTGTGTGTGATTAGTAAACGCCGCCGCTCGTTAGGGTGCGCTGAAAGGAAAGCTGGCGGCTGGCTGCGCTTTTCCGCGCAGTGCTCGGGTGGATGGCGTCGCTAATAAGCGCCAGTGTAGTTATGCGGATGAATTCGCGTGATAGAAGTAGCAAATCTGGGAACAAAGAACACACGGTGATGAGTCAGAGAACTAGGACACAAAGTGTAATACGATAGGGCTGCTTAGTGAGGATTTTTCTGTTTCTTCACTCAAAGGCTAGTGATAATATTCATTATCTTCCTTTCTTGAGGCTTTCTTTCGATTTTCCGGACATGACCCTCTTATATTTAGAGAGTCCAGTAACTCCTGCCTGTCTCGCGGCTCCTACGAGGCCAACGAAATGCAACCACCACTTAGTCAAAGATTTTCCTGTTAAAATCAGCTCTGCCAAACTCCTAAACAACCTGTTCCAAAGATATCCAACTTCAGTGAAATATGCATTTTAGAATAGCGTTTTGAACAGCACCTTTTTTTTTCGGACGCTTAAAAGTATTTGAGCAGAATTTGAAAGAAATTATTCTGTTGACTCTTTGTGGAAAATACGGATATACAAACACTAACACTGACTTTCAGATTGTTGTTGTTATTATTATTATTATTATTATTATTACATTATGTAGATCAAAGCAATGGAAATTTAGAGTATTCAACAAAAATTAATCTCACATTTTCTTCTAAACAGATTTTTAAAATTACTAACTTTTCAAACCTCACTAACATAAAATTGCTCTGATTTTAAAGTAAAAATGAAATATGCCCTTTTCATCTTGTTGAATCATATGCCCTGCGACAGATCGCTTTCCGAGCTAATAGTTTGGAGCACAAGTGATTGAAGGCTTCAAAATGTCCGGAACTCGAGAAAAGTTTGTGGCGTTCCGGAGATTCCAGAAAATTAAAATGGTTTCAAGAATGGAATGATTCGAAAGAACTAAGTTTCTTCATAATAATTACCAACTTAAGCCGCGTTTTCTTTTCACTCTCGTTTTTTTCTTCCCCAAATTAGCATTTTGCGATCAGGTAAATTCCAATAGAGCATATATTATTTTTAGACATAAACATGGAACACAGGTAACAGTATTCAGCAGGGATTTACAACAAATCAAATATAAATTGTACCACAACAAGCCAGTAAACCAGACACAAAGGAGTAAGTACCATTTCCGAACAGTCTTCGAAACAAGAATACGCTTCTAATCACAGCACAGCTAACCACTACAGACCTCAATAGAGACTCAACAATACAGGACACTTTTCACTTAGGCAGTAGACACTTCGATCCAGGCACGAGCTCTCTCCAATCAGTTACGAACTGCCTGCACTGGCACATGCAGTCCCTTATATATTCGGGACGACGTCACGACCTGACATGTCCCTATATTTCGGTTTTCCTTTCTTGGCGCGTGGGGGTGTGTCATCAAAATGGAATATCTCACGGTATTTCGCGTTGTTCTCGGTTGTGCCGCTAGGAGCCGCATGATCGCGACTGTATCGATCAGTGCTGGCGATCATGCGACTCCTAGCGGTACAACCGAGAACGATGCGAAATACCTTGGGATGTTCCATTTTGACACCCCCATGCACCAAGAAAGAAAAAAACGATCTATAACTTCTCCGTTACGGTAGCTGCCTTCTCAGAGCTGGCGTTCCCGGAAGACGCGAGTTTTCCTGCCGCTGGCGCACGTTTATATTCGTGTGTCCTTACGCATCTACAACAACAGAGAATTTGAAACAATAGAGCTTTAATTATCTGAATCCCAAATATCTAAATCGATTTCATGGAACAAAGAAAACGGTGAAGCGTAAAAATGGAGAAAATAAATGAATACAAGAACTTGATGTTTGAACGCGTGTACACGTTCTGTCAAAACGTTACTCGTACTAGATGTTACGAAATGTGATCACTAGGGCCCGGATAATTATGTACTAAAAATTGGGAAAATATGTACATATATATATGTATTATAATATACAGAAATATGTACTCAAAAGTATAAAATATGTAACATTAAGTATCATTATATCAATTAATTTTTATTAAAATACCTTTATCTTAGTATATATTGCTCTGTGTACTTAATATAAAGACCAGAATTAAACATTATAGTTCTCATAATCCTATTATTTACAACAATCTCCGTATCAAAATGAAACATATATCGTCTCCGATATTATTTCAGTAGTATACCTTCCCTTTGCCGCTCTACCACGCAACCAATCTCTAAGGGTAATCTCTCCAAAGGTCTAAAGAAAGAGAATTTTGAGGAACGTGACGAATTGCATTTTGAGTTAAAAATATGAAGGATTTGTTTTAAACGCATCTAAAAATTCATGTCAAATACACTTTCTAGTCTTCTCCGTGTTTTGTGGATCCAGTGTGACGGAATTGTCCCCTCATTGCACTGCACTAATAGCACAAATTGTTTCGAATCTTGGGTTTTTCTCCAGAAAGGAAGACCTCGTTTTCTTTACTCGATCCCCCTATTGACCCTCGAATGATAATTGAACAGTTTTTAAAGAAGCGTCTGCTGATTGGGTAATTTCAAAGCTACCAGAAAGTTCCGGGGAAGATGTTTACAAAAATTTAATTATAGTGCTTACTGAAAAAGGGGGAAATATAGTTGTTCAGCTTTTGAATATCAAACAATTGCTTCGATGTGCGTATAGATGCTGCAGCTTCAGAATCAAATTGATGTATAACTTGTATTTCAAAATCAAAATTTTGAGTATTGTAGCTCATAGCGTCAATTCAGGTGCCCCATCTCGTTAATCCTTTTTTGTATTGGAAATCAATGCGTGAACTTTATCAGACTGTGATCTAATCAGTTCTCCAAACGCAACGCATGCACAAGATAGGTTAGAAGAAGTAATTTTAGAAAAATACCTGCAGGGCTTCTGCTGCCTTGCACATGTACGGCGCTGCACTAGTACCGGAAGGAAGACATTATGTTTAACTTCATTAGGCCACAAAAATTCCGTTGTATTGTTAAAACGTTTTGTAATAGTTCGATGGTTGCATTTGGATAACACTTCTCAAGTTAACAAAATAAGACTTACACTTTTAAACGTTCATTAGACCTATCACAACCTTGCCAATATGATTTTCTTGTACATCAGTACGACGAGATTTTACTTCAGATTTTTGGTCGAAAGACATAATTTACGAACAATGGTAGAGGGATGCATGTACAAATCAGGGAAAGAAAAATTTCAACGGCCTTTCTTGAGATGGTGCGTGTAGTTTCTGGTGAAGGGTATCAAGGTCAAAGGAGACCTCTAAAATATGCGAAGTGGGTGCGCGATATCGCTAAAGATATCATTTTCACAAATCAAACTTCCTTTCTGTTCTCCGCGATACTCGCGCTGAAAACTAACAGAAGAGAAGCTATGAATTGCATCGTCGCCTTCCCCTTTCACTTCCAATACCGTTGGCATTTATGGATACACTAATTTCAGCGCGTAATGCTAGCTTCATTTTAGAGGAGGCTACATAAAAAATGTTTGATAATGTTGAATTGTTTGTTTGGATGATTCTTTATCAAAAACAGTTCGGAAAAAATAAAGAATTAAATTTTTTAATGTAGGATAATGAAAAAATTCAGTAATATGTAAAAATATGTTCATTTGTGTAAAATATGTAAATATATGTAATTTCGGGCAAAATATGTAAATATATATATACTAAAAACTCAACGTTTTTGGTCACTAACCGATGTGAAACGTGAACATATCGTTGATTGGACTTGCTGGAGTTACTTTAGCAAAATATGTAATTACATAATTATCCGGGCCCTAGTGATCACATTCAGATGATTATTTTATTTTATGTACGAAAAATGTTTAGGAAATTTTTTTCGAGTTATTTACGCACATAAATGTTTTGTTTCTTCAAACAGCGCAGTGTTTTCTATATGTGTTATTAAAAATAAGTTATATGGTACATACACTCCATTGTATTGTTCGTATGTAATTTTAACACGTTGGAAGTAGGAAATGAACTTTTATACTTTATGATTTTTGAAGTTGGAAGTAGGAAATGAACTTTTATAATTTAATTTGTAATTCCTTTTTTATTCCTGCAATCTTAAAGTATTTACAGCTTTTTATTTCTTGTGTTTGGTAGACTTTTTCATAAATTATTTTTCTGTTGTCACGGGGTAAATGCTCTTAAGTCAATTTTTGACTTAAATTGGGTTAAGTACTGAAACTTCAAGTTAAATATACATTTTTTTATTTTAGTAAAACGACTGAATTCCAATGATGCCTCCATAACGCCATAATAAAAGCGTTGAGAAATAGCGTTGAGCGTAGGTAAAACCGTTGGCTCAATAATCTAACTTTTGTTTTTCTCCAAACTAAGATTTTTGACTTAAGAACTTTTACTCCGGGACCACAGATTTTCAAAGTACTTTATTCTGACCGTAATTTTTTATTAATTTTTGAGCTGTATTTAGTTATCCAAACTTTTGCACATCCAATTTAATGTAGCGCCTTAAATATTGCGCACCTCCCTTTTAATTCTAATAATAATTAGTCACACGCCATGCAAGTGTACTGTAAGGAATCTGCAATAGAGTGATGTACGTCAGCAGAGGAAAGACGCGCATCGCGAGCCGACACAAAAACCCGGATGCGCCCCCACCCTCACCCCGCGGTTCGCTGCCCATCACGCCGCTTTTCTTATCGTTTTATAAATAATAACCGCTCCCATTTTAGCTCATATCCTGCGCCTTTAATAATGAACGACCCACGCTAAAAGCCCCGAGACGCCGCTGCGGAAGTATTTGCGGGGGTGGTGTGGGTGAAGGAAGAGTGCGGGGGTGGAGGCGAAGGGATGGAGCCAACGGCTGTTGTGAACACGCACGAAATGAAATAGCTTGCGCTAAATGAGCCGATGTCAAGAGCTGCCGAGATGCCGAGATTTTTTTATTCAATACGTCTTGTTCCTCGGAACAACAGTAGGAACCGTGCTTGGAATGTCCAAAGTTGCGAAAATTGAAGAAAAGTGGATGACAAAGATGTCTTATATGAGATGTCAAATCGAAAAGACTTTTTATTATTGTCATTTGTGTTTCTTTCATTCGTACATTTAGGGTGTATATTAGCAACCTGTCACATATTTCCAACAGTTTAACTATCCTATCAAAGATTCTCTCTTTTTTTCCTTGCCGGGTGAGGTGACTCGGATCATCAACAGATGTCACTGCAGTGTTTCTGAGCGAAATACCTAGGGTTGGAACCGACTATTGCAGAATTTTCGACGCTAGCTAGATGGCTCGGTGGAATTCTGCGGCTGTCTGGAGGAGCGTTCTAGCGGTCAGCTGCTCTTATCAGTATTTTTCTGTGGTTTCTCCGTCAATACAAGGCGAATGCTGGAGCAGTACCGTAACAAACGGGCGACGATCAACGAGCGATCATTCATCCCTCTTCCTTGTACTCTCTTCCCTCTTTCTTCACACATACAAGCATTACATTACCAATACTTCCGGAATCCAGTCGGGACTTACAGTTTGCGTGGGGCGGTACGAGGCTGGTGGGAGATGTGGGCGATACCTTTCTGAGGAAAATTCTGCTAGCCGACGTGTAGGTCGGCGCCAGATCTCACTATTAATTGGAGAAAGATAACTGCTTCATATGAGGAAAGACATGCAGTACACTTACGGGGTCAGTGGCCTTAGCAGATGACGCAAGGAAACATGAGATATTCAATCTATCCAATAAAATCGAAAGAAATACTCATAAGAATTATTTACAAACGGAATATGTTTGCTTATCTTGGTAGAGAACATCGATGATAAAAAATATGGTATAGTGATATTGGAAACAGGCTTTTGATTCTGTGAGTTAATGGTATTTTTTGAATTTTGAAATTTTTTTAAAAACAAAAACGAGATCTTAATTTGTGAGCTTGGAATTGCAGATAATTCATTATTTTAGGAGACTGCTTACTTCATATCGCTTTATATCCCAAGAGTACTTCATTCAGTTCATTCCTCTCTTTTCCCTGCTCTATCCTCATGCCTTACACTTACATACACTACATTACCACATGTCGAGAGACCAGTCGGGAGTTTAGAGTTTGTGTCAGCTGGGGTAGTGCCCGCTTTTGGAAGACATTTGAATGGGGAAAACCCCGAAAGCCGACTTGTACGTGGGCGCGGGATCTCGCCATCCAGCGGGGGAAGAATACCGTCACTTAGCGTGATACAACATGCACTATACTTACGGTACTAATTGAGATAATAGCTGACGCGCCCGGAAACATGAATAACCAATCATTTTCCCAATGGTGTACTTTTTAAAGTTTCTCTGTTGCCTCGAATCCGTTATTGAGGCATTGCTTCTTCAATTACCTTCAGTTGGTCATTTCCAGGATTGTTGAGAACTCCACATTTGAAGTTCCGAGACGCTCCTTCCGAGAGCTGAATGATCCGATAACAGACGACGAGCCTTTCCATGTTCGACGTGTCTTGTTTATCAGAGCAATGCTGAATAGAATACTTGGAAGTCTATCGTTCTGAAGATGAAAATAATGCATGTATTTACGATTAAAATCGAATGCAAAACTAATATCTTATTAAAATACTTTTTTCAAATTATTTCTCTCTCTAGCGTGTAGATTTTACGCATGACTCATCTACATATAAAAGCAACAATTTGTTGACACAGGGAAATGTAAACTCTTGACATATCGTGGGATGCAATAGTGGCACAATTCCAAAATCAGTTGTTGAAATAAATGAGTTCAAAGTTTTTACCTTATAAGGAATTTCATAATTCTTGCATAAACTTTTCTGCCATTTGTAGATGTAAACTGTTGCCGCTGGAAGGGTTAGCAATCTCCAATTCTGGAGATCGTATTCACTCAAAATTCGTATTTTTTGAACTGTTCTACTATTGCAACCCAAGATATATAAATATACACACACATTTACCTACATTCGAGTTGATGATCTGTCAGATAAAATATGAGTATAAAAATATACTCTATTTCTTATATCAAATTAGTTTACAAATATTATTTATTATAATTGTTGTAAGTTTCATTTAAGAAATATCTTCACATTGATGTGTAGTATTATAACGTCATCTTTAGGGTCAGACCCGACGATCCACTTGGAAACCTAAACGAGCTCAAGTGCACCAACTTCCCAACAAAACCCATCGTCCTCTGCAACTGCTCGTCTGCATCCGAAACTCACCGCCCTGTGCGGCGTACAATCCAAGTGCTGCTCCAACCCGAACCACGTGCTCCGAGACCTTGCAACTACGAGTGGCCCGCGCGGTTTGTTTTACCGGTTGTTTGCTCGCTCCGCAGCGCCCACGAGCGCTGGGGGGGGAGGCCGAGGCACACTGGGTCGAATGTGACTGAAGTTACGCAAAACGAAAGAGAAGAAAGTAAATAGTTAATCTTACGAGCATGCGAAATGTTTTAGTTAACGGGTGTGAAAGTATGTGAATGAAAAGTAAAATTTTAAAATGGTCGTGTTTTTGTAAACGTCGATTATAATTCTTAATTACATTTTGATTGATTAATTCTTACTTACATTTATTTAAAATTATTCACGCTTATAAAAGTTTATCGCTTCTAAATAACTACGAAATGCACTAGTAGTTGTCACTGAGTATACTCATATATCCTGGTGAAAAGCGTTCTGTACATTTGTTCTGGCTGTAGTTCCAACCACTCCATTATTCCACACTCTTCTTTTTATCTTCTTCTTTCTTTCGTTCTTCTTATCCTCCTTCTTCCTTTCCTTCCTCCTTTTCTACTTATAATTCTCTCTATTCTTACTCTAATTCTCTTTCAAATTCTCTCGGAAGGGACCTCATTTGCTTTGCCACTCTCTTCTTATCCGTCACACAGTATTACAGGCTTTTATCTGGAAGTGCTTAGGACTCACCTACAAAACCTGTAGGAATGTAGTGACCCTGAACCGATTACCACCTCCTTTTCTGTAGGTGCGAATGTATCAATCACCTTGGTTTCTCCTGTACGTGAAGCAGCATGTGTATACTCCCTTTTCTTTCAATGAATCCCCTTTACACTAATTTTCTTCCAAACCTTAGGACGAAAGAAGGTATCATTCATTCGCTGTATTAGCAGCTCGAAGGAGTCAAACTGGTATAATCTCTTCAAATATCTTCCTTTACTAATGTATACTGCGTTGAAAGAGCTGTACACTCCAAAATTAAGACAATCAAGACACTTTCTTGGAAGTATCCATTCTTTCTTGGATGTCAATTCAATTATGCCGTACGCTACTTTGGAGTGTATCTCTTGCGATACTCAGGCCATCGGGCCTGCTATTCCGTCTAACCTCGCAAATTTTGCTGTGCTTCTTTTACCATCTAGCGAAGAAAGAAAGTATCATTCGGGCGACGAAAGAGGTGATTTTTAAATTTTTTCTCAGACGCTTATTTAAGGCTTGAGGATCTTTTACATGTAAATCTACAACATGGGATATCCAGCTTTACTTCCCCTCCGAAGGAAGGGGGTTAGAAGGATTTTTCGCCCTTAAAAATCCAAAACTTCAACGGGTTTGAACTCGCAAATTTGGGTACAACAGGCTTCTTTGAAAAATTTTGAAAATATCATTTGGACGTCATGTAAGGTAACCCCCAAAAAAGTAATATCCTTTTCATGATTCAATGAGCCGTGAGATCAATCAGATCGATCACAGAATATCGAATTTGATGAAAATCCTATGTATGGTTTAGGACTCAGTGTTGTGACGGACAGTGACGAACGGACGGATGGACAAGCAGACGGACGGACGGATGGGTGAGCAGTCGGTTGTTTTGGTGAAAACCATTTTTTTGCTATCAAGGACTTCCGACACGTTCTGACTTCACCAAATATTGGAGAAAGCAATTAGGAAACGAAAAATAATTCTTTTTTTCCGGTATCAGGAACCCACAAAACTATTTTTCTTTCGAAATATCGGCACTTTTCGCTGCAGTATTACAATTATTTCTCTACAATACATATACGAGAAATAATAAAACGTAAATGTTTTTGTCTACTTATATTAATGGCAAATTATTGACTTTTTTTCTGAAATCCTTGCTTGGAAAATACAGAAAACACACTGTTCAAACCCGCTTTTGTGATGAATTTGGACCACTGTGAAACGTCCCACTCACATCAGGACACGGACTCGAGAGCTCCTGCTCTCGAATCCCCGCTACACGCCGTGCGCCCGCCCACCACGCGCCCCGCACGCCGCCGCCCACGTGCCCGCCATATAATTAATTTCCTTAATTAATTGTGCCGGCGCCACCGTGCAGCACCGTGAGTGATGAAACGGGACAGTCGTCCGCCGGTCGCCTGCCAACGTCATCATCGCCTCTTGACGCCCTTCTGATGGGAGGGCAAGTTGAGCGTTTGAAGGGGCATGGAATGACGGTGACGAGAGAGAGAGAGATAGAGAGAGAGGTGGAAAGAAGATAGTAAAGACGGATGTGGAGACGGTGGTGAGAGAGATGAAAAAGAGGAAAAGGAAGGCGGGTAGATGAGAACAAAGAGATCGCGAGAGAAAGAGGGTGGGAAGGAGAGGGGGCGGGGAGAGAGGGGATGAAGAGAGTGGGAGAGAGAGGAAAGGAGAGTGGGGGAGAGAGGGGAAAGAAGAGTGGGGGAGAGAGAGGAGGAGGAGAGTGTAGGGGAGAGAGGAGGAGGAGAGTGTAGGGGAGAGAGGAGGAGGAGAGTGTAGGGGAGAGAGGAGGAGGAGAGTGTAGGGGAGAGAGGAGGAGGAGAGTGTAGGGAGAGAGGAGGAGGAGAGTGTAGGGGAGAGAGGAGGAGGAGAGTGTAGGGGAGAGAGGAGGAGGAGAGTGTAGGGGAGAGAGGAGGAGAAGAGTGTAGGGGAGAGAGGAGGAGGAGAGTGTAGGGGAGAGAGATAGAGGGAAGGAGAGTGTAGGGGAGAGAGATAGAGGGAAGGAGAGTGTAGGGGAGAGAGATAGAGGGAAGGAGAGTGTAGGGGAGAGAGATAGAGGGAAGGAGAGTGTAGGGGAGAGAGATAGAGGGAAGGAGAGTGTAGGGGAGAGAGATAGAGGGAAGGAGAGTGTAGGGGAGAGAGATAGAGGGAAGGAGAGTGTAGGGGAGAGAGATAGAGGGAAGGAGAGTGTAGGGGAGAGAGATAGAGGGAAGGAGAGTGTAGGGGAGAGAGATAGAGGGAAGGAGAGTGTTCAAAATGAAGTGTGACGTGAAGGATGGGGAAAATGACACAAACGTACACTGTACAATATTATTTAAGAAAACGTAAAATTATAAGAGTAAAAGTTTCAATATTTCTGAAATATTTTTAAATATTATTTCATAAGAGATAGATACTCTGGGCAGCTGAATATCTTCTAGGTGGAAATTTAAACTAGAGTTTGAAACTTTCTGCGACCAAAGCTTTACCAACTGTTTACGTTTTATGTTTTTAGTATAGATTCTTACAGTTTACAACTCCGTTTCAGTTGAATATAGAGAGAGGTGTTTATCAGGTTCCCGGGGGTGGGTTCCTTCGCTTTACTACTTCACCTTCTTCCTTTCAAGGATATGGTATCGGTTTTCGCCAAAACGTAACGCTCTTCAAGAACATGTACCCCTAGTCTGAGTGGTTGGGGTTACCTCACTATCTCGAAGCGGTAGTAGCGGTTTACCATAACGGTCGACTTCGTCGGTATTATTACTTGAAGTTTCACGCGCCCCGGGTGGACACTTGTGCATTGCTCTTATCCTCACCACCCGCGGACATACAAGTAAAGCACACGACGGGGCTGGTTCGTGATGAACATACACTAGGCTGGGGGGGCTAGGCAGCTCACGGATTACTACGGTTGGTACTGGAGTTGTTTTACGCCACTCACTACGTTGTCGGAACGAATCCCCTCCTTAATACCCATGAGTATTGCTACGACGAAGCAAGAGCCCAACTACTGGAGACTGAGGTTGTTCCACCTGGGAGCACGGAACTCCCAATACCTCCTCACTGCACTCATCTTAATGCTGACTGTGTGAGTTCCACCGAGAATCGGGACGTCCAATTCCCTGTTAGGTCTTCACCGTGTTGGATCACAGCGCACCGTCGCGTCGTGCCTAATAGCGTCGTGGATAACTCTTGAGGCAGGACGGCAAATATAATGAGTAGGGGAGGATTTTAAAGAAGTGTCATTTTTTTTTCACTTTAGAACAATGCCGTTTAGAATAGAAATTCATTTTATATTATGACAAAACGAAATGACCCATTTTATTTAATTTTTTGCATTTTCGTAGATTTCGACAAATAAGTCATTTTTTACCCTTTACGTAATTTTTAACGCATTTTCGCTAATTTCACAGATTTTAATATCATTTTAACGGTGCTTGCTTCAAGCAATATTTACGAGATGCAACAAATGTTCACCACAGAATTCCTTACAAGGGAAGTAACAGATCCTTCATGTCGAAACACCCCTCGAAATTTTTATGACACACGCAATGCACTATCTGAATCCCATTTCCAAAATATTAGCTGCCAGTTTCCACTACAAGGCTCCAAAATGGAAGCTAAAATCTTAGCTAGCAATGGAGTGTTGCGGCGCCGCTGGACATCCCTACCAGCGTCGAGCGGGCGGCCGGCCGGCCGACCGACCGGCCGAACAGGCGGGCCACATCGGCGAGCCGGCGTGCAGGCGAAAGCCAGGAGCAGTGTCTCGTCGCAAGTTAGTGCGGCACGAACAAAAAGCAGAAATGACTCGTTTCCACTGAATGATTAAAACAAATGTTTTCGGCTCCACGCTCAACGAATAAAAACTTCATTGTCACATTCTTCTTCACATTGGTTTTTCACAGTTTCAAGGCAATATTTGACGGGCACTAGAAATTCAGGAGGCCGTTCTGTTATGTACCTTGTAGCAAACCACGAATACTTTATCATATTTTGGAAAAGAGGAGATGAAAATTGAAAATGAATGAAGTATTGCAATTGAAGAATTGTGTCTCTATCGGAAACTTGGGCACTAGCACTCTAGTGAGACACAATATTTTCTGATAAACGGCGATACATAGCTTTCCACTGTCGGAAAAAGAACTTATCAAGTGGTTGGATTTTTCCAGTAGTTCCGGGAGGTATCTGGAGCAATTCAATTGTCTTGCCTGGAGGAATATCTTCAATACAAGTTCTGACATTGTACGTGGTCCACGAATCTAAAAGCAGAGCAAAATTTTCACTTACAAATAGGAAGAACACTTCTTTAAACCACTGTTTCAAATCTATCTTTCCCATTTTTCTTGATTTTGTAGTCGTAACAATTATGAAACATTCTTTTGGAGACAACAGGGCCGAAAAATCCTTTTGGTTCCTGCAGTACTATAAATAATATAGGCAACAAAGATCCATCCATACTTATTGTTGGCATTATAGTGAACGAGTGTGATAATGCACTAACTGATGGAGCAACTGTCTGTGTATGACTTCCACCAACAAACGACAAAGCCCGTTTTGATCGCATTTCGCGTTCAAATCCACTTTGGTCTGTATTAGACGGCTGCGAGTAATGTGAAAATCTCTCTTTGGCGTTTTTGAGAAATTCTTCTACAACCACACCCTTTTGTGTTTTGTCGTGAACGTAAGTGCGTGATACAAATTTTATTTACCTGCTCTTAATTTTGTGCGCTTTTTTAAAAGATTGATCGAGGAGTGACAGGCGGAAAATCCTTATTTTTGCTGCCAGTTTCTTGTGAAATTTCCAGGGTCCACTGTCGCAGATCTTCATCATTCACATTTTGATTCGTTCTTCTTACAAATTCAAATCGAGAACAAAATTTCTCATACAGAATTTTTTTATGTTCACTAGAATTTGCTGTCATGCTTTCCACTTGCTTTTTTCCACAAACATAGTTGTCTCTCTGACATCACGCGGCGAAAATTTCTACGGACATGTGATATTGAAAAACGTTTCTTACCGCCCTCAATCAAACAGAATTCCACAGCTTTCTTCTTGTACTCGTAGCTAATGCTAACATCCTCATTTGTATTTTTCACAGGGCTTGGATAATAAACCGAACAGGAGGATTTGCAAGGTGACTGACGTTTAGAATCACTAGTTTCCAATTCACTGTCTGAGTCTAGTAAACACTTTCCCATATCATCACACGTGGTAGAAGTATGCTTTTGACAGTCTGTATCACTGTCACTATCACTTGATTCACAATTACTTCCTTCGCATACAACGAGGGTCAATTCCTCGTAATGCTATTATTTTCGATCAATTCGATAATACATTGACCCATTTCTCGTTATTTTTCATTTACTCTTCCCTTCGAAAATACACCTTTGTTACCACAAGGTGAACTCAACTATATTAACGGGATTTAACACAGCTTGCTCTGTTGCTGTTATTTCTTTTGTAACAGCGAAAGATGAACTGGGTGCGAAACTACGCAGCCCTTGTTTATTGCAGGGCCGCTGACGGGCCGGCCAACTCATCCGTGACCTTGGGGTCCCTCGCGCCAGCTCGCCCGGAGTTAGGGCTGCCCAAACGGACCGGTAGAGACGTCTATCTTTTTCCTAGTACTTATATGTGTTTTTCAAAGTTTTATTTGGAAGACTTGCAATGGAAACTGGCCGCTATTTTTTTCGCATACGAGTTTCTGGTATCAATTAGCATATGCCATTAAAATTTCGAGGTGAGTTTCGACATGAAGGATCTGTTACTTCCCTTGTTAGTAGCATATTTGATTTCTTCCCTCATATATTGTAATGTCAACCATTGTGAGTACTATGTAATCGAAGGTTCTGGTAACGCCTATCGGCGCCAGTTGGGCCGATTTCGCGATAAATAAAGGCAGATATAAAACAGTTCAAACCAGAAGTTTGCTAGCAGATTCACAGAGTTCACAAGGAAGAAGCCTCGATTACATCAGAAACATATTCAATAGCTTGAGTTGTTCATCGGAAGTGGTTTTGATAAATTATTTTACGCCGTTTTTCTTTGTTTTAGGGCGTTTTGAAAACATTTTAAGAGAATTTTATTGATCATGTTTGGTTATTGAAATCTGCCCCCTGATAATGAGTAAAAATGGACATTAGTTAAAATCCAATTCAAACAAGTAAATGTGCTGACTGAGAACACTCGCTGAGACATAGGTTGAGTCAATGACGAGATCTTCAAATGAAGTAATCTGACGGACTCTCCTATTCTTCCTCACTTAGGGAGTGTAATCAGTAAAGTACCTGCCGCTGTTTCCAGGATTTACTACGCCCAAACGACGTAATGCAATAAGGATAACGATGCAAACGTTTCACACCTATTCAACTAGTATTTTATTGTCAATATTACGTGGCTTTTACAAATAATACGAGAACGTATGTGCTGTTATAGCGCCATTACTTTATATTGCAATGAGACCTTTCAGAGAGTAATGGAAAAGACATTTTTCCCCTCTCTTCATCGCATATGGTTTAACAAGAGTGTAAATAAACTATGTATTCTAAGTTCTTAAAGTATTTCATGCCTTTGTCCTGGATCGTGTTTGTTGTATCTTATTTCTTCACACAAAGAGAATTCTTATTCAGTAGATACATACGAATAACTTCACTAGTTTGATAACATTGATTCATGAAAATACCTTCAACGTGGCTCAAAGTGAATGTTAATTGAATGTGCAATGTAATTACCTCCCGGAGGCACTTCACTTCCGGCAGTTAAAACGCTCTCCTCTCGCCGATATGCACCATCGTCAATCACCCCGCACAACGGAGTTTTGTTAACATCAAACAGAGTCCTTTGGTGCATGTCCTTGTTTATTCTATTTAGCGCGTATTTACTAGTGGTTGATGAATTAAAATACGCTCGTTAACATTTGCGACATAAAAAATGTGAGTGAGTAGCCCACTATAAATACATCAGTTGACTGATTAATAATGAGTCTATCAAATCCGTGTGACAATCATCTTTATGCTTCACTTTCAAAAAAATCCAATACATTGTTGTTGTTGTTGCTGCTACTTGCTAAAGGGTGATTAAAACGAGACAAAAATAAATTGTGTGTTATAACTAGGGGGCGGATTTTGATGACCTAAAACATCACCAAAAATGATGAATAAAATGCTCTCAAAAGGTTTTTAAAATGCCCTAAAAATAAAGCAAAATGACGTACAAAATGTGATCAAAACCCGCTTGGATGAACAACTAAAGTTGTGTGGTTAGATATGTTTTTGATGTATTTTTTCTATTCGTTCAAGTGAACTCAGCTTTCTAACTTTTGATTTGGATTGTTCTCTACAAGAAAGTCTCTGTCTTCAGTTATCCCGAAATTGACTGAACCGGCACTGGCGCTGACAGACGTCACAGGAACCTTAGATTACTTACTCACAATGACTGACATTACAACTTCTGAGCGAAGAAATCGAAATTGAAACCAGGTTTAGGTATCCAGGAGTTCTGTGGATAACATTTGTTGCATATCGTAAATATTATTTGAAAGCAAGTTCCGTTAAAATTATATTATAATCGATTAAATCAACGAAAAATTCAATGAAAATAACGGAATAAATAATGTTTTATTAGTTGAAATCGAGAAAAAATGCAACAAAAACACCTACGAAAGTGGATCATTTATTTTTATCATAACATTAAATGAATTTCTGTACTAAACGACATTGTTCTAAAGTGAAAAGAACAATAATGACTTTCATTAAAATCCGCTCCCTAGTTATAACTATCTGACTACAAATACTAGTTATCTTCTGAATTGTTTTAAAAGTAAATACTGACATACTGCAAATGTGTTTGGATTTTCTGTATAATACTAAATATTAATAATTATTAATGTGTCAACTTCGAGGAATTATGACAATAATCATAATGATTATCATAATAATAATAATTACGATAATAATCATAATTCAGGATAACGGGAGGGGATAACATGGAGGTCGAAATGCCGCACGTCGGCCGGGACCGTTTTTTTTCGGTTACTATTACCAACTCTTAACGATAATTAATAGCAATAACTACTTCATCATGCATGAATTAGTTAAGAAACCACCAAGTCGACGAACATAATAGCAGTGCCGGAGCTGGACAATTTTGGGCGCGGGACAATGCTGAAACGTAGCCCCCCCCCCAATTTAAGATTGTGAAAGTTACCTCAAGAAACTAGATGAGTTATTTTATTTCAACAATAATTTATAATTTATAAAATGTTTCGAAATCTATTTTAAATAATAGTTTTAAGTAAAAATATTTAGTTATCAATAATACACTTTCCTTGATGAGCTTAAAACGCTAAAACAATGTTGCTTGGTTACTGTTTAAAAATCACTTTTTAAATACACGAAAGAAAGAATATGAGTTTCAGTAGAATCCATTTTCATGTTAGCGACATTCGATTCAGTTCAGAGAGTTCTCCCTTGTAAGTAATGACTATAAACAACTATTTAAAGTAAAAAATTAATTGAAAATTTTGTGAAATATCAGACTACTATATCACGACTTATAAAATTATGACAACGATTTTCTCGAGTTCTTCACCTTATTACTAATATGTCCCCGTTAAGCCCCTTGACATGCGAGGGCCCCGGCGATCACCCTGTCTGGCCATGCCCACACTGCCTAACAGCCACACACTCCATCGCAGCCGGTGGCAACGCATTCTACACGACATAAATCGGCCCATCCGCGTCGTAGAGAGAACTTTCCGTGCAATGAATCCGCCATTCCTTTATCGTCATCAATCAGCGGGCAGTGTGACTGTCTGTCGTGTGCGTGAGCGGGAACCGCGCTCGCACACACGCCCGTGCGCGTGTCGCGGGCAAACACCGCAATTATCTGCACAGCCCCTCCCCCCTCCCCCGCCACCACAAACCCCGACACACCCACCGACAGTCGATCCCGCATCCCCCACCATACCCCTCTCTCCCGAGCACTCCTACCGGGAGAGTTCTTGATCACAGAAACTAAATGATTTATATAAATTTGAAGTTGTGAAATGAATAGAATAGCATTATACTTGAAGGTTGAAAAGTCATAAAATATCGTGTGTAGTTAAAGGTCTCCAAAGCAAGGATGACCTATGAACAGACGAAAGCTAAAACAAAATGTGACAATAATGAAGTTTTCGAATGCATAGAAATTTCTAACAGCATTGCATTGCGTTGCATTGCGTTGCATTGTGTTGCATTGCATTGCGTTGCATTGCGTTGCGTTACGTTGTATTGCGCTGCGTTGCGTTGTATTGCGTTGCATTGCATTGCGTTGCATTGCATTGCATTGCATTTCGTTGCATTGCATTGCATTGCATTGCATTTCGTTGCATTGCATTGCATTGCATTGCATTGCATTTCGTTGCATTGCATTTCGTTGCATTGCGTTGCATTGCATTGCATTGCGTCGCTTTGCGTTGCTTTGCGTTACATTGCTTTGCGTTACATTGCTTTGCGTTACATTGCATTGCGTTACATTGCATTGCGTTGCGTTGCATTGCATTGTGTTGTATTGCGTTGCGTTGTATTGCTTTGCATTGCGTTGCGTTGCATTGCGTTGTATTGCTTTGCATTGTTTTGCTTTGCATTGCGTTGCAATGCGTTGCAATGCGTTGCATTGCGTTGCGTTGCATTGCATTGCGTTGCATTGCGTTGCGTTACGTTGTATTGCGTTGCGTTGCGTTGTATTGCGTTGCATTGCATTGCGTTGCATTGCATTTCGTTGCATTGCATTGCATTGCATTGCATTGCATTGCATTTCGTTGCATTGCATTTCGTTGCATTGCGTTGCATTGCATTGCATTGCGTTGCATTGCGTCGCTTTGCGTTGCTTTGCGTTACATTGCTTTGCGTTACATTGCTTTGCGTTACATTGCATTGCGTTACATTGCATTGCGTTGCGTTGCATTGCATTGTGTTGTATTGCGTTGCGTTGTATTGCTTTGCATTGCGTTGCGTTGCATTGCGTTGTATTGCTTTGCATTGTTTTGCTTTGCATTGCGTTGCAATGCGTTGCAATGCGTTGCATTGCGTTGCGTTGCATTGCATTGCGTTGCATTGCGTTGCGTTGCGTTGCGTTGCGTTGCGTTGCGTTGCGTTGCGTTGCGTTGCATTGCATTGCGTCGCTAAAGCAGTAGTGCCGTGGCGATCTCGGATCGAGGATTCGTCGGTTTGAATCCCATCTCGTGCAAGGTTGTTTGCGTTTCGTGATTGTGTGTGTTGTCTATGTACAATATGCTTGTGTCCCCTGTGGTTGGCGTCAGGAATGGCATCCGGCCGTAAAACTTCACCAAATTATGATAAATAACTGAGCCCGCCCTCATTAGCGCCGACCCTGTGGAAACAGGAAGAAAGGCTAGAATGAAAGAAAATATTACTTCAAATGTTCCAAAAATATTACCAAAGTTTCAGAAAATGAAAACGACATTCATAATAAATAACCTATTTCAGGTTTTCTTCCTAGCCTTCGCTGTGTATAAAACTTACCTTGATAATATTATGAGTTGGATTATTACCTGCAATTCCACATGTCAATTGAAACTTTACACTAATGACAAAATTTTCCTTTGTTCAGATTGACCTCTTATACTACTGGATACCCGAAAACAGCATTTGAGAGTACTTCCATTGCAATAAGAGTGCCGTGGGCGTGTACTGCCATTATTTCGAACGTATGTTTGTTGTGTATGTGACTGTTCTATAACATCGAGTGCCTACCGAGAGTTTTTATATAAGCTCTAAAGACAGAGCTTACGGTTTTAATATTTTATTTTACCCAGTTGAGTCAATCTATTTCCACATTCTATTAGAATGTCATGTTTAAGGGTGAGGATTTTCAATAACGTTACTTCTTTCAAAAAACATGTTTTTCTGCAAGTAAATTCGAAAAGAAATGCGATTCGTGCGATTTGTGTGGTTACGTTCGATTTATTCAATAACACATGCATGCAAAACACACACACACACACACACACACACACGATTTATTCAATAACACACACATGCAAGCTAGTGGTGCTAATACAGCATGTACTTTTTCGCCCGTACTTTCACGCGAAAAGTACTCTAATTAAGTAAGTACTCTAAATTTCGAAATATTTTACGTGACCTTCTTTTAAAAATCAATCTTTGAGGAACAGATTTCATTAAGGAAAAATTCTTACTTAAGGGAAAAATTACCATTAATAATACCTTTAGTTGTAGGTTAATACTTTAGTTGAAAAATCAGGGTTTGTGACAAACACGAGACCTGCATCATTCTCTTAAACGTCCTTCATACTATTAAACAACAACATTTAATCAAAAACGATGGAGCGATTTTTTTAATTTCGAAAATGTACCAGGGGCTTCATGTAAAGTACCCCCAAATTAGAATATCGGTTTTAAATTCATGGGGCAGTGACATCAGCCGGATCGATTGGGGAATATCAATTTCGAAGAAAATCGGCTGAACGGTTTAGTCGCTAGCGTTATTCATAGAAAAATTTATTATATTTTTGACTCACAGATAATGTTTTAGAAACTTTGCAACTGACTTGAAGAAATTTTCCCACTGAATTAAAATAATTGTGTTTATATTTTATAACTATGTTCAGCAATTGTAGATTGTAGACAACATAAAAAAAGATCTAGATACCATTCACATTACAAGGTATTTAAGTATTAGATGCATTCTTGTGTCATTTAACATGTCAAATTGCAAGGAATGGTATGACGCACTGAATGCTATAGGTTTATATTGCTCCGAATGCTAAACGTCTTTCTCGATAAAAAATATTCTCAGTTCTTAGACTGAAATTGTGCCAAATCGTTTACTTTAGACATTGACCTCTTGTAAAACGATGAAGTGATACTTGCAAATTCAAATTGTTTTGAAAATGACAGGACAAATAATTCCATTTAACGAAACTACCCACGTTCATTGGAAATAAAACTTAATCAATTTACGTTAAGCAGGAAGAACGAATGCATTATACGATCAGAAGATGCGATCAATTCTCTCCAGTTTACCTATTATCGTGCGCTTGTGTCGATTTACTCCCTCTATAAACCTCAAACTTTAGTACCTCGGGAATCGCAAGCGCCATAAAAAGACAATTTCGAACCCAAATCCAATACCACGAAAAGTATTCTAACTTATCGGCGCATGTAGTATTTCTATCGAAGAAACGTCCAGCATCATTTTTCCTTCACCACCCAATACCTTTTAGCGAATCCTCGCCCTTAAACCAACGGCGAACGGCAGCCTCGCTGAAGCACGCTATCCGGCCATCAGAGGCGGCGCTTTCATTCCTGACCTAGAGAAGCACAAAGCGTCGCGCGCCGGCGGACGACGCACGAAGGACGACGTCGTCCGTCGCGCCGTCCGGCAGCCACGCCCGTCCTCCCTGGCGTCCTCACGCCCGTCCTCGCGTCGCGCGGCCCGCGTATCTCGCCTTAATTACGCTTCCATCACTGTCGCGACGCAAAGACCTCTGTGCGATCCCGCCCTGCGCCGTATTTCCCCGCACCGCCCCGCACCGCCCCTCGAGGCAGCGACATCCCACCGTTTCTGTGCTCTCGTGTGCCCCCGCACTCACGCGCCCGTGCTCTCTCTCGCGCCCACGCTGCTCTCTGGGTTTTGGCATGATCCGCCCTTTCCCGCGCCTTACTTTCCCGCTTTCCGCCACTTTTCAATCTTATACCTCCCTTTTTATCTTCTCTGCCTTTTTCTTTCCAATTTTTCTTTCTTTCGCCCTTTTCTCTTTCTCGTCTTTTTCTCTTTCCCGCCTTTTTCCCTTTCTCACCCTGTTCTCTTTCTCGCTCTATTCTTTTCCTCGCCCTGTTCTCTTTCTCGCCCTGTTCTCTTTCTCGCCCTGTTCTCTTTCTTGCCCTGTTTTCTTTCTCGCCCTGTTCTCTTTCTCGCCCTGTTCTCTTTCTCGCCCTGTTCTCTTTCTCGCCCTGTTCTCTTTCTCGCCCTGTTCTCTTTCTCGCCCTGTTCTCTTTCTCGCCCTGTTCTCTTTCTCGCCCTGTTCTCTTTCTCGCCCTGTTCTCTTTCTCGCCCTGTTCTCTTTCTCGCCCTGTTCTCTTTCTCACCCTGTTCTCTTCTCGTCCTGTTCTCTTTCTCGCCTTGTTCTCTTTCTCGCCCTGGTCTTGTTTTCGCATTTCTCTTTCCCAGTTCCTTTTCTATCCCAACCTCTCAAAACTCATGTCTTTGTTGTGAACCCCTCACTCTCTTCAAACTCATGCTTTCATGCCAACCCACAATTTTGCCCCCTTTCTCACCTAGCCGTCTCTTCACATTCATTTACCTCCTGCCAAAATTATAACGACTTTCTTAGTTCAGTTTAAAAATAATTTTAACCTACTTGTACTCGTGTTAAATATATCTTAAATAACAGGGTTAGTCAGCTACGAGAGCGTTGGCAGCCATGATCTTGAGGGAAGAGTTGAGAAATATCTCCATTTATTTTACAAATGTTAAACACATTTCTTTATGTATAATTTAAAAGGGACAGAAGGCGAATAGCAACATTAGATCATTTACAAAATGAAATAATCACTCACTGTTAACGAAACGTCAAAACAAATTCAAAGAATAAACACGTGTTTAAAAAGTTGTTACAAAGTTTTATATGAACCTTTTCGACTCTCAAATTTGGTTGCAAAATGCTTGATGTTTTGAAAGTGTCTAGATAATCAAGTTTACACACACTTCATTGTTAAATAGTACAATAGCTCTCACGAATACGTTTTCTCTCGTTTCAAAAATAGATAAATGTTTTTAAACTTCGGAATTTCGCCAAGCAACAAAAGAATGATGAGGAAAGCCACCCTCTGGTTACTTAGTGTTCGTCTCCCCTCCTATTCATCACACCTATACCCTTTCTCCGCACAGGCGATTTTGTGATTCTGCATCCTCCCTGGTCATTTCAACCCTGGAATACATAGATGGGTGCCAGGGAACCCCAGGAGTACTTTGAATTGACGCTAGTCGCACTGGGGCTTGATCTTTTTTCGTGGCACTCCATATATTCTCATTTCAGTATGTTATCTTTGCGCATGTGCATGTGTTCTACAAATCCTTTCACTACTTTATGTGTTTTTTTATTGTTTGGGGGTTCTGAAGCGCCTGAAATATCTCCTCAGATCACTACAGATCTAAGAAAAGGACTGCCAAAACAAGCTAGGTGCGGTGTATGTCCAAGAATAAAGAATAGAAAAAACAATTTTTTGTGGCAAACGTAAAATATCTATTTGTGCTGAACATAAGAAAGATGTTTCACTGCCATGTAATGAGTAAACCTTTCGATTTTCTGTATTAATTTTGAGTTGAAAATGAGTAAAAAAATAAAACTTATGTTGTAATTATATTTCCTATTCTTGTTTCAAGGACTAATCATTTAAATAATCTCTTTGTAATTGGGGTGCTGTGGTACCCTACCTGTGTATTTACGTATGTTGATTTTGCCTGTATTGGTCAATCCAGGGGGAGGCCCTGGAAGCCATGCTCTCCCCAACGCCTAGGGTTTTCGTTTGTTACCTTCCTTTATATGGAGCATTTTTTTACATATTTATTTATATTAAAATTATGTAATTAGTTAAACAATAATATTACATAACATATATACATTACAAAAATAATATAGTATATAATAAATATGTTTATTATTTAACAAAAATGTATGATGTTCCGCCCGCCAAATGGTCAGCTG